>DWPA01001672.1:0-17793 GCA_018251375.1 Calpodes ethlius | reverse complement strand
GGAAAATCAATATCTAGCACAAACTAGAACATTGTCACTGCATTCATAATAACCTTATCTGTATCATAGATTTTATACTGTAAAAAAGATTTACTTTCATGAAACTAAAAAATAACTAGTATTTGCTTAGTGCTCAAAGTCATATATTTAATTTTTACTTTAAAACTAAAACTTGTCAAAACAAAAAAATAAAAAAGCGGTTCAGAAACAGATGATCAAACGACGATGAATAGTACTCTTACCCTACTTATATACATAATATACTTACAAATATTTTTGTGCAAATCATGTTTATGAAAACATAATATCAAGTAAATACATAAAGTAACATTGAAAAATCTTTGTAAATTTTATTTATTTGACAAAAAAGTATTAGAATTTCATAAATTCTTAAAACTATTTTTGACATTTAAATTAGGTGATCTAATGATTGTGAAAATATACTTACGGAACAGAATCATGCAGAGTAGACAGCAGCTCTAAATATAACCACTAAAATAGTAATATGAATGAACTAGTTACCTACTTACAGACCAAGATACTGTGAAATCGTTAAAGCACCTCATATTTAACATATATAAGGATAATTCTAAAATGTCTCGTCTATGCCTTAACACATGCTTCTCGATAAATTAATAAATTTATTGATCGTAAAAAAAGAAAATCAATACATTTATTGAACTTAAATAGATCACTAATATGTCAAGTTCATATTTTCATTCCGAGATAGGTAAATTATATACCTACAGTCTAAATTCATAGGGAGATGTTATTATATGTCAAAAAGCAAATTATGGATTTCCCACAAAGATAATGCAGCAAATGATAAAAATATTTTATATAACAGCTATTAAAATTATATATATACTGTCTTATATCTTTTGTCATAAGGCCTCTGACTGTCTTATATATATAAATAAATATTGTTTATCTATATACAAAAATAATACCTAAATAAATCATTTACAAATGCCATGCAAAAAAGGAATTGTAAAATTAAACGCTTATAATTTCCTTGCACTCGTATAAAAGAATATAAACACGACAAGTATACATTGTTGGCATTACAGGTTGTTTGTCTAGATTCTGAAAAGAGATGTGAGCAATCAGAATGCCCATTGCCTCCCATTCATACGACCACTTAAACGTGTACAAGCGCATTACGACTGATGCCATCATTCAGGTGAACGGCTTCAGCAATTGACAATTCAATGTCGTCAAATGAACGTTAAGCATCCGCGAAGTAATGTCTCTAGCCAGAGGGGATTGTGAATTTAAACAATTTCACAAAACGATACATCCTGCTAGACCATGGGGAGAAATCGCAATTATTTTCAGACTGTCTAACTAAGCGACATGAGAAGTGTTTTTGACAATGTTTATCTTGTAATATTTACTAAGGTAATCTTCTGCAAGCGATTAACGTGCCCTTGTGATGATATCACGTACAATCTGAAGCTTAGAATGCCATTTTTTGTAGTTACCTCAAAATTAGACTGATAAAAAAAAAGATAAAAAGTATAATTTCATTTTGCGCCAATAATCTCGTATATCACGTTAAATTGCAAATATTACTTGTATGCACCAAAAATATTGATACATATGAAAAACACTGGTATGATTACTGATAACAATCTATGGATAATCAATGGATAGGGCCGAGAACGTAACATAGGACGATCTAATTTTTCTGCCTGCCTGGCTTGAGACTATGAATTGAACAACTATCCAATTGTATAATATTAAGTAATGTTTTTGAATAGTTATATCAGATATACTTAAATATCAATATCTGAAAAAAAAGTCCCTACTTTCATGTGCAATCGATAGTGACTCTAGACAATATGGTAACTCTACTTACCAAGCAAAGAATCCTAGGTTCGATTCTCAACCAGGATACAAATTTTATTTTTAGCTAAATTGCATTAAAAAGTACAATTTTGTTGTTACATAGTTATAAAGTTATTGCAACGATGTTACAAAGTCACATCAATAAACTATTGTTAATAAGTTATATTCCGTGAAACAATATTAGAAGCTACGCTTATCAATATGTTTCATATTATAGATAGCCTCGCAAAGATCAAGTTTTAATTAAAGATATCTATTTAGTAAAAGTAAGAAAGTTTCACGTGCTAAGATAACATTGATATTAAACTAGAGTCAAACGAAAATGCTAATAAACTCTTAAATCGTCGGAAACATGCGTCTGTGCAATCTAAGACGATGTTTATTTAATAATAGAAAGGGTTAATAAGGCAATAACAATTATTATAACATTCTCCGTAAATGCGATCTGTCCTGCAAGTCATAAATTAGGTACTATCATATGGGGCAACAACCAAGACAGTTCGTATGTTGACCCTAGATAAATAAGACCAGATAATTATAAGTACGCACATCCGAAGGACCTTAATTAGGTGAGAATAAAAGATCCGAGAAAAGGTAGTAAGAAAATATAATATTTCAGTTTAAAGCAGGTGAAACAGTGCTTAGGCCATTCGTATTAAGTTAACCAACGTTAAAAAGCGCACATACAGGAAGCGTTTGTCACTTTGAAAACATATTTTGCACATAAACCCAGCCACCATTGCCGTATGATTTGACACTAAAAAGCAACTCACCGATAGATCTGTGATCAGCTTGATTTCCATAGAACTCGTCCAACTCTTTGGCTGAACATAACGGTGTGTCCACCTGAGACGTCTCGTCGAACTTGGAGTAGTCCACTTCGTAACCTTGTCGTTCACGATTGTACGATACTAATGGTACAAATCTATGTCCCCACATTATTTCACTAGTAGTATAGCTGGATCGCGCTTGGGTTGTTTGTCCCGTCGATTCGATTGTCCCCTCTAAAATCACAACTATTTCAAACCTCTCCTGGAGAACGTCAGCCGCAGAAACCCCATAGAACGGACTCTCAGCGTTTATTCGATGTACCATTGTAATTGGCCATATAAAGAACAAATTGCTATCGCATCCATCGGCATTAAGTTCCAGTTCTGTTTGGTAGTGAGATAACAGCTCTCCTTCCTTGGTTGTCCTAGATCTGATTAATTGAGCTCTCACGCTAGCCCCAATAATATGCGACTTCCTCAAATCGCCGACGCGGAACATTAAGCAAAGCTCGCCATCTCTCTGACAAACCACAGCGTATTTTGAGAACAGAAGCGTCTGAGTTCTATGTTTAGGTCTTGTCATTTTCGCAAACACTATGCCCACCATGAATGCTTGGATCATCACTCCCACTATGCTCTGCAAACACATAATGAATATAGCTTCCGGGCACTCCTCGGTGGTGGTACGGGAACCGTAACCAATGGTGTGCTGCGTTTCAATACTGAATAGGAAACATGACGTGAAGTCGTAGATGTTAAAGACGCAGGGCTTCCAATTCATGGATTCCTGCATGGGTGGCAGGTGGTCTGGTTCAAGATCCGAGTGTGTGAACGCAATTAACCACCATATTAGGGCAAATCCCAACCAGGATAGGATGAAGGAGAGCGTGAATACTAGAAGTGTCCATCGCCACTGGGCATCCACCAGCGTAGTAAACATATCCTGCAGGAACCGCAATCTACGCTGAGATATCTTAGATTTGAGGATATTG
Source organism: Calpodes ethlius (assembly GCA_018251375.1). Classification (NCBI taxonomy): domain Eukaryota; kingdom Metazoa; phylum Arthropoda; class Insecta; order Lepidoptera; family Hesperiidae; genus Calpodes; species Calpodes ethlius. The sequence continues at coordinate 14,180 of DWPA01001672.1, read as the reverse complement.
CACTCGCCATTTTTAAGAATGGCTCGACGTCTAGTTCTTCGGGATGCGCCATGTCTATGCGAGCGACTCCTGTAAACAAACAAGGAAGCAATTTATCATATCTTTTCGACGTAACTATTCTTACGTGTAGCTCCCGCGCTTAGAGCTAAGTGTGAACGCGTAGATCACGTTTATACTGTAGTTACGACCTTCATCAATGTTAATGTCAATTATGTGCACTAGTTAAATTATAAAATGCGTGATTTAAGGGATTTCAAATTAAGAATTTTAGTCCTGTAGTAAACACTGGTCAACATAAAACGAGAGGAAAGCGAGACGTTGACAAAAAGCGAAACAGTACGGGTTGGATTCGGTCGGAGACGGCACAGGGTAGCGCGCGCCCACGAACCTCTTGCTGACAGTGGGGTAGTAGACGCCGGGGGAGAGGTTGCCGTTGCCGGCCACAGCCTTCACTTTGAGCCATTCGTCGGGCAGGAGTTGGGTTTCCTCGCGGCAAGCGGGGGACTCTGGGTCGGCGTGCATGGCGAGTGTCGTGCGCGCAGCTCACACGCTCAGGAACGTCTGCGACACCATCCCTCGCTCTCGTACTCCTGCAGCATCGCGCGCGATAATGTCACGATCACGACTGCCTCCGCCCGACACAACAACTCGCTAAGTGCCTTATTATTGTACTGCGAGATTCTATAACGAAAATTATCAGCTCCACTCGGAAAACATATTTGTGTTTAGTGCTATCTTGACGTCGTTCAGCTACAGGGTGTTCGGCACGTACTAATTTTGTTTCGATCGTCTATAGAATTTATGAGCGACTAAGCAAAATAATTCTCTCATTACTTTAATATACTACATAGTTATAAAAATGACCATTTAGAACAATGGACATTTAAATAAAAATACTTGCGTAAATACAAGTTGTGTTGTACGTTGAGGTAAAGATATGTCACGTGCTTGAGTGTATAGGAGATACGTATTCTAATAATAAATCATGACACTGTCATGCCTAATCTTTTACGAAAGTTTTACGACTAGATTTACTATTAATTGTGAATAATTAATTCATAAACTTTTTATTCTGGGATTAAGAACAATCATTGACCCGTCCTTACATAGCATATAATAAAAATTATCGGTATCTTATTATCGAATATTAAGCTTTAATATTCGATTATATTATGTGCTCGGCACGAGTGAGAATAAATATCACAAAAACTTAATGATAATTTTGAAATTAGATTTATATTATGTATGGTATTATAAATACCGATATTTAATTTTTGTTGTATTCAAAAGTTAATTAATTGTATTTTTATATATTATTTAGATATATTTTAAACCATTATAAAAATGTTACACATGGAAGACACTAACAATGATGTTCGTATTAATTTATCGGTCTTAATATCGGTTTAGTTGTGTAACAGCGGTTAAGCGGTTTGACAACTGGAAGATGATACCACTTCCTGAACATGCTGTATGTAGGTATAAACGGCCCACCCCTACGTTTTCATTAATAGGTAATTCGCCAATACGCAAATTGGTCTGCTAATAATCATCTTTTCCTACTAATTTGTTGCTCTCGAACTTATAACTGAAGGTCATTATTCAGGATATGAAGGTATGTATGCGCCACAATATGCGTCGTTTATTAGCAAATTTACTTTTTACACTTCGTTACTTATTTTGCGTCTAAACGAACTGCTTTGTTTAACAGCAGGTACCTCACTACCAATTAAAGATAATTTACTTGAAATCAATCAACACCTATAATACAAATGCGTGTTTCTTTGGTTTATTTTATGATTAACGTAGTTTAATTGAATTAATTTTATATAATAACATCATGATTGTTATCAAATATTTTTTTGTTATTTTTGGATTATAGTTTTTTTTAAATGTTCATTTTCCTAACATATGATTATTTCAGGAACTATTTGCAAACTTCCGAATAACATCGTAGACAAAGCTACGACATGTACACTGCTACAGTAGAAAGCTACGCTGCGATATTCGATTGCCAGTAAAAAAATAAATACTTAATAAGGTAGGTAAAGCGCAGGTCGTTAAGAATGGCACAGACTAATTACTGTCAAGTCATATTATTCCGATGACGATTATCATCATTTGATAGGTAACTAAAATATATGTGTGATAATAAACTTGTACATTCGAAATTTGAATAGTTAAACGATAAAAAAATAAGATTAAGTATAATTATCATGATTATAAAATAGTTCTATGATATCAGTATCATTCATTACGAAGTTAAAGAAAAAAAAAGTTTAAGGCGGGAAAAAGTTACTTATAAAAATAAAAAGTAACTTTTTCCCGCCTAAATCTCTTAGTGTTCGTGTAAAGTGGGACAAATTTCTAACGATTACTAATATAAATGTTATAAATAATAACAAATTGATATTCTTCTTAACACCTCACAGAACGTAATTATGTTCCTATTTTAAAATAGTCGCAGGTGCCCATGGTCTGTCATCGCGGCAAAGCATGGCAGCACTACACGCTTGTTTGCTATCCTTATTCTATAAAAAAGTGCAAGTTTAAATTTGAGTAATGTATAGCAAATTTCTTACACCCGTTTTAGAAGTCTAAAATTACTACAGCCAACATAACATACTTACTACATAAATCTTTGGCACCATTTTAAGAATATCATGAATTAAAATAATAATGGAATCTATTTATTTTCCTTCCTGTATCATAATTGTATTTGAAAGTAACGATAAAAACAAAAATAATTTCACAAACATGCGCTGAAAAGTTCAAAGTCAGATGCCGTCAATCAAGATTTTCATCACACACAAAGTTTGTTTGCTAAGACATTTAATAGTTATACCTATACGTCTTTGTTTAGATTATACTCACTCACTTATGATATTTAATGAGACGCCTTACATTAGATCAGTGACATAATGGGCGTATGTACCTTATGGCCATTAGAATCATACGGTTTTGGGTCAGGAGGGGCGACATTTTTTTATTCCTCACAATTGGAAGCATAATAAATATGAACTTTTATGTAAAGTAAGTGCGTAATGGAAGGTATCTATAATTGGAAGAAAGGTCCAACTGCATCTCTGTATCTATTATTGTAGGTAATTAGTTTTATGAAATGATGATTTCAACGACTAGATTATCTCGTTTGTAAAACTCATTTGGTACACTATACCACGCCTCCGCAAACGAACATAAGCACGATTTTAAATTATTTGTCCTCGCAAGTAAATAGCTTGTCATTTGCAATCGTGATCCGGGAATAATCACTTCGGCGACATGTCTGGTTAATGTAAACCACGAGTTTATAGGTTTTAGTGGGCGTGTTATAATTTATTTATTTTCAACTTGTTACGTCTGAATTTGCACGAGTTTGCTAAAGAGTGCTGGTTAAATGTGTTACGAATGATATGATCTATCCGTTGTTATTTATTGGAAGTTGAATTGACACTTCAATAAAATTGTATTTTTAGGAATATATTCAACTTTTCTTCAAAGGTTGAGAAGATTCCTTGGTTTATAATTGGTTCCCGTCTTATCTTAAGTAGTTATTATATAGATAAATCCTCAGATCAATATGCCTATACATCAATTTGCATCTTTCAATGGACAGAAAAACACAATTTATATAACGACCACAAGTAATTGTTATTACTATAATATTCCGGTCTGCGTATCGCCATTTACCTATCACTATGGATAGTCGTCAATAAATAAAGATGTTTTTTATGTTTAAGAAATAACACTTCCTTGAAGTCTTCCGTTACTTGACATTTCAACCATAGACAACAGACGATAAGTCGTTTTTTACACCTACTGTAAGTCGTGTGGATCTTTCTTTAAAAAATACAATAAACAAATAAGTAACTAATTCAATGTATGATGTGTAAATAAAAATTACAAGTCAAATGTTAAATTACGCAATGTTTGTAGGCAAACTATGTATTATATTATTGAAAATGTTATTGCAAAATGCATTTGTAACAAATATAATTATTAAAATATAGCTTCTCCTATTCTACACTTCTCTTCCGTTTAAACTTTAAACATACTAAATCTTAGGCTTCTACGTGCATGTATTATTCTATAAAAGTAGTACAAAGGTTTTCCCTTTACTTTAACATGTATATTATACGAGTACATCAAATTTTAAATTTATTTTCGCACCTTGTCACACACACTCACCACGAAACACGTTACTGGAAAGACCTTAAGACGTAATTAATCACGTTAATCTGACTCGTATCAATGTTTACAGATTTCAGCGGATTTACTCTTCACTTGCAGGCTATCATCGACTTTATTTGGGCAAATAAGTCCTTGGTTTAACATGAAATTGAGTTTATCAACCTTATGTGGACATAACGATCATTATTGTGACGTGATGCACTATAATCTTTCAACGTTTACTTTTGATTTATAAAAGGAAAATGATTTATATTTATGTCCTTTTTATATCTGAAAGTTAGTCCTATACATTTTTGACTAGTTAAAATTGTTTACTTTGTTAATAAATTTTATAGAACGAAACAATATACCTATATAAATCATGAGGTAAAATATCAGTTGAAAATAAATTGACTTAAATGAAAAGAAAAAAAAATCAAATATTAATTATAATCAATTTATAATATAACTAATGCATATTTTAGGGGATAATCTTAATGATATGAAAACTTAAATGATTTTACAACCTATTTTATTTCAAATTCATAAAATACAACCCCACCGGCAAGTTATCGGTGCCTAGAATTTTTGACACATAAGCCTTTTTATAACGTTAAATAAATACTAAATAAGTCAAATAGATTGATAAATTAGATCTATGCCTTGGATTAAAACATTTTCTATTATGAACGAAGGTCAAATTTAAGCCCTGGTTAATTTATTTTTTATTATTAACACTGGTTGCTTTATTGGTGGTTTCCAAAAAATCACTGCTATTGTTTTAACTCGATTATACTCACAAATAATTCAGTGAGAAATGAGTATTGTAACTGTGACATATCTTATCCTCACTTACGCCTCCAGAATTAAGTACTTTTTTAATATAATATTTATTATTATTATTTTGACATTAAATTATATTGACGTAATATTTTAATGTATGTGGGACGTGTGAATGACTATTATTACACATATGTGTTCAATGTTCAATTCAAGTTCCATTTGTTTATAGTTGCAAATTTAAACTAGGAGGTGGTGGACATGGACTACTTTTTACACAAGATCGTATTATAATGGACGACTGTTTTTACTTTTTACTGGCTTTTGCCCGCGATTTGCGCATGCGCAGTACGGCTGTCACTTACCGTCAAGTGGGACATCAGCTCGTTAGTTGGTTTTACATGAAAATTTGTTGGTTATTTAAATAGTAAGACGTAAGAGAAAATACATCAAACTCCATTCAATTTGTTCTTTAAAATTGGTTGAAATCTACGCATGTATCACAAACAACATGTTATTAACAACACAAAAACCGATTTATCAGCGATAACCGTAATTATGTGTGTTGATATTGTCAAGTCAATTTACTAAACACGATATTAGTAAATTATCTGTGTACGGAAGCGCGATGAGGATTTAAACACAAGTATACTGTAACTATAGCCAGAATATCAAAATTTCTGGATAAAAAGTAATATTTATATATGCCAATAACTATGATACTCTATATCAACCCTATATCGAAAAAATCATCATCATTATCACAACTCATAACTGAAAAATATAGAACTTCGAAATTGATTTCAATGTTGTTGACATAAAGTTTAAAAACTTTTCATGTAATGCAGAGAGTAAATTCAGTACAATGGTAGCCTTGCGTCCCTCTCTCCGTAGAATACCTTGGGTCCGTCTCTCAAAAAGAACGTAAGGACCGTTTCTGTCAGGCTCTCTAATGGAATCTCTATCGGACCAAATGTTTCTCTCGTGTCTACTTGCATTATACCGATCCACTTGCAATGAGTATCAGTCCTCTTGCATATAATATTATCGAACACAAGACTGCGCCTATATCAAAGGTTGCCCATAGCAACGAGATTAGCAACTATGTGCAACTACTAATCCAATTTGATACCTCACATTGGCGTAGGAACTTTAGAATAAATTAATAATTCTTTTTTAAGGTTTTTATTTACTAAGTTATCGCCGTGACAAATCTGTACCCATGCCAAATTAATTACGTTAAACCACAAACAGATAGATGAACGGACTTGGTGAAAATGTCAATTTACTACGGGACCTTACAAAGATAATGAAATATTTTGTCTTTGACTATTTATGTTTATGTAGATAACTAGGTATAACGACTTCACCTAGTTTCTAAGAAATATATTAGTCATAAGGCTAGGTAAGTTGTCTATGGTTTTTGCAAAGATTTTTTTTTATATTTATTAATTAATTTAAATCAAAAGTGTGAACTAGCGTTTCTTGTTTGATAGAGTATTGATTAAACTTTGTGTGATTTAAATTTTTGTTTCTTTTTTAAGGATTCTGTTTAAAGTGATTTTGATATTGTACTCATCCATCATGTCAAAAGATATGATTTTTTAAAATCAAATCAGTAGTAACTGAGAGAGGTTCAAGCCTAAATTTTCGCTTTCCGAAACATTTCCTAAAACAGATATTAATATTTACATTAATACATTTTTGTATTTATAAGTATTATTAAAACGTTACTTAGGTATGATTTTATTATACTGCTGAAAACCCAATTAAGAGGCGCATTCATTACCATTGCTTACTTAGTCGGCAACGCATCGACAACTTCGGTATTGCAGATGTGAATAGCAATAACCATTTACCATGAAGTAACGCAATTAGGTTATAATTAAGAGTGTTAGTAACTTGGGCAAGGGACACTGATACCAAAGACCACTGCGACATGTTATCTTTTGTAGCTAAAGTAAATATATATTATATAATATGGTAATTTATATTTAAATATGGTAGGTACTTGTAGTATTACAAGTTGTGCCCGCGACTTCATCCGCGTGGAATTTAACAAAAAGTATTTTAATTTATTTTGATTTAGTCGCCTATGTTAATCCTTATTACATCATCTACCTGTTAATAAAAGTCCCATCAAATTCGGTCCAGCCATTTCAGAGATCCAGAGCAAACAGACAGACAGAAAAAAATTGTAAAAAATATTATTTTGGTGTATAGTAACGTATTTCATACGCATGCAGTAAAAACCGGTTATTTCAATATCACAAACAGACTCGAATTTTCATTATATGTATAGATATTTATGTGTAGACGGGCCAAAATCAAATCTATCCGAGACAAATGATCACTAACATACCTTGACACACCGATGACGAATTTAGAACAAAAGTAGAACAAACTTCGTCAACAATGATAATGTCACTCTTATCATTACACTATTTACGTTTTCTTCGCATTTTTCACTTATTCAACACCACATACTTTATATAAGCCAGTTATTCATAAAATATTTTTTAAATGCACGATTTTTTAAATATAATACTTTGTACATCGGAAGCACTGACTGTCACGTTTGCTTAAGAGTTATGCGAATAATTCGTATTGTAAAACTTTGTGAAGTGTTTATCTGTTTTCACTGATTAGATATCAATTCCTCAAGGCTTGTAAATCATGAGTATCTACGTACCGGCCCTATAATGTAATTAACGATCATTGAGCTCAATATTGAGTCCGCTTACTTAATACGTTATTCTGTATAATCGTAATGATTCTAGAATTTCACAGATTAAAAAGTTTTGCAAAATTTGGTAACTTAGAATATTTATTTTGGTTTAAAAATTATCATTAATATCACTTAACGTTATCGCGTGAGAAATGATACTACGCATGTGGTCAATAGTTTAGCGCGCTAATTAACACGTTAAGCGACGCACCAATTAACGTGAAATACTTTTTTATAAAAGTCCAGTAATGTATACAAGGATTTAACGCATTAATTTTTTCGTGTTAGTTAAGAGCATTATCTTTGACATTAACGTGGACGCAAGTAAGGTAGGGACATAAGAATATTACGGAGTCAATTGTGATTTTGACCTGTGACAATTGAGACTTGTCATGCTAACATTGGGTTGATATAAATTGCGATTATACTTAATTCTTAGAAAATTACAATTATGACAATTATATCAAAAAAATCTTGCGTTACTTATTGGAAAAGTATTAACAAAAATAGGATTCAATGATTTTGAATTTTAATTATTATGTGTGACAAAAATATTGTCACAATGAGATTAGATCGAAGAATCCCAATCAAATATAATTTTATAATTAAATTATGGTACTTGCTTTTTAAACAATAATTTATTTATATTGTATTTCATTTCAGTTTGCATCTATTTAAAAATATACCTTTTTTACGCAACTAACCGAGAAATAGCTGACGGTCTACCTGGGGGCAAGTAATATATCTAGATACAAAATATAAGAAGTAAGAAAGAAAACAAATACCTGCAAGTATCCGATCTATACACGGTGCTTTGTCCAATCGAGCTGCTGTACGTCGGTATTCTATGTAGGCTGCTCGAAGGATGTATCTGGGGTGGTCTCAGGAACGCACTCCCACCATACCCCACGCTAAGCATCGGGGATTCCAACATAGAGCTTTCAAACACACTGGTTTCGTCCGTCTCTTCCTCAATAACTCCCGGCTTATAGAATATTTTCCCGGCAGACAACCCCGGCTTAGGTTTACATTCCTTCTGACTGACTTCATCTTTCCGCGGCTGCATCTCATAGGAAACGGATGGTTCTAAGGCCATTTTATGGACCTAAGCTGCAGTCACGATAAAGTGTCTGCTCTCATCAGCAACATTGCACTTATATCTGTGATACTACATCGTTGATGATACATTTTGAAATTGTCTTTGTATCGTGGATGTTGCGTGTTCAGTCTTTGTTTGCGGCTTCTGAAAAGAAACAAACGTTGAGTTTTCATATTCATCATTATTTCTAATAATACGATAAAAAAGATGAATTCTATGAGCACTACAGTATCTCGAGGGCCACATAGTAGTAGGTACTATGTCATCAATACACTGTTGTTGTTATGTCTAGTCTTATTGCCTTATAGGAGACACTTGTAATGGACATAGACACGTACAGTAAACAAATCTAAAGACATGTATTTTTGTCGAAGTGAAGCGAAGATTTGCTAGTACAAAATAAAGGCCGTAAAGAAAGGGGTTTGGTAAACCCAAGTGCAGGAGTTTCTTTGGTGGCTTTAGCCAACGTAGAAAACTGTAATCTAACCACTAATTATAACTATAATTCACTACAAAATGTTAAGGTGAATGCATAACAAGCTTATTTTATATTTCTATGTTCTTTATGGTAAATCAATAAAATTATATAACAAGCAATAAAACAGTAAATAACACTGTATTATACATGTACAACGAAATTATAACCTCTCTCGGTAAAAACAAAATTCTTTAACCGAACCAAATAACCCAAGAGTTTATTGCTCGTTGCTCTAATCTCTCAATAAGTCCTCATAATTTCCGACAATTCACACAACGAGCTAATTTGACACTATCATTTCTGTTATATCCTCATTATGTCCTTAAATGAGGTGTAAGTCGAAAAATATGATTTGTTGTACAAACCAAGAACTGGTACAGACCTTTATATGATATATTTATACGACTGGGATATTTTAGCCCTTTTGGTATTATTACCTTGACCGTAGGTTACTCTTAACGCAGTTCAACAGTGTAAATAACTCATGATTCTAATGTTTGAACCTTATTATTTGTTCATATTATATGTGCTACTTAGAACTACGTGTGACTACGTGTTTTGCTAATTAGTTAAATTATATAATTTACCTACGAGTTACTATTATTATATAATCTAGCTAGAAATCGCAGTATTTAATGTAGTATTGAAAATAAGCTCTTCTAGTTAACTGTGTAATTACAAAGTTTCTACTATAAATTTCCAACGGATACTGAACAAATTCTACACAATTAAAACTATAGTAGTGACATCTATTGAGAAAAATATGCATATTTTAATTCTAAGTTTGCTATTCGATTTAATATTACGCACAATATTCATTTTAAGTCGATTTATGTTATTGTTATTGTTAATTAAAAGCCATTAATTACAATGTACCAAGACTTAGTATACAAAAACAGCGCCATCTATCCATACATAGATGAACATTAGCTAATTAGCGAACTGATTAGTTATAGTGTGTATTTTGATGAAGTTAAACTCCAATGACTTCATTACCTTTTTATTTTCAACCTTTATTGTTAATATAAATACTATTTCAATGATCGTTAAGTTGATTAAATGTGCGTTTTAATGTCCGTCACTCAAGCCAGCGCGGCGTTTCAGATCGCATTTGAGAGCTCTCCTGAAGATTCTCCGTTATATTTGGAGCGATTTTTGCACTGAACAACCTCTAGCATGCTTTTCATTAATGTGGCATAATGTACCAAAGGATTCAACAGTCACATTACTCAGTATTAGTAACTGCTAAGACCAATATACTGGAGACTTGTATCTCTTCTCTTGTCTTGATCCCTGAGTCTCTAAGCTAAGCGGTTGTGGCGGGTTCAGTAAGACAAGGAGTAAAGTAATAATTGGACCGTCCAGATTGATACAGTCTTAGGTACGGGCATTGTTAAATAAATTGCAAAAAAATATTTGATATTGTGTTTATTAGACCGCTATATATAGGTGTATTTGACGTAAACAGTAACACCTATATTTTCATTGTCCAAGTAGTTACTAAGATAAATTGTAATTAGAGAGAACACATTACACAAATTACAGTGATAATAATAGAGGACTGTTCCAATTACATATATTATCCAGCTCAATAGGAGCGAAGCGAATCTCAAAACAGCTGTGTTAGCCCCCACGTCAGTGACAATGACTAAAGGTAATTTCTCAGGACCTAGATTCTTCCGTCATTTTGACACGATCTGTCCTTGCACTCATTAGGATGTGGCCATTCTCTGTGACAACCACCGACGGATGCCTGCTTCCTCCCACAATACTCCGCCATATTGCGGAAAAACTCGTGTGTTAGATCTTTAACCCTATTTACGTTATCCGATGGAAGAGCATCGAGGAAGGAAGACATTTCGTTTTATTAGAAGCATCTTTAGATGTGTGCAGGATATATGTATGTGTATATGATATGGAATTTGAACATCGTTTTAGTCTTCAAGCTTAAAGTCTTACTTTTATGTAATATGTTTACACTTAGTAATTTATTCAATGATTTTTTCGACGACGACAATTGGCAGCTTGTGTTTAAAATATGTATTTAATTGGTCTTGTTATTAATATTAAAAAAATGAGTTGACGTTTCGTTAGTTATACCTTTGGCGTGCTGCATATTTACTTGTTTTGGACTTAATCAGGATAATCGGGCGCTAAAACCTAATATTGCTAAAACCTGATATATTTCCCAAAAACTCCGCATAGAGCTGAAAGCACAACCTGCTATTGTTATTATGTACCCCGGCATGCTATCATATGTAATCTTATGCGATTGGTTTTTGTCGATCAATTAACAAATTTGCCAATCAATAAACAAATGAAAGCCAACTTGTACCCGATCTGAATATATCAATTCGACGAAGTTATCTCTAAAGAAGTGATGTTCGATTCGAAGGGAGTCGAATGTGCCGGCCCGACTCTATGCGTACTTTGCGACTTTATTGAAGCTCACTGATTTCTCGGATTCTTTTCTCAGCGAGACATAATTAGGTATTAGTTATAATATTGGCATAATGTAAATATAGATATTTTCGGGATTCAAACAGGTCTCTAGGGAGACTGATATCGAAACCACTTCATTATCTTTGCCAAACAAAGATATTTACAATTATTTTTTATTCGAAATACAAACAAAAAATTACCTTTAAATTCGAAGTAATTCTTGATCAATCTAATGACGCATTACTGTACAAACATTGAGTAAAAGATAAATCAAACATTTCCAAAGTTAGTAACAAATGAATAAATCAAATCGTACGTTTTAAAATAAGTAAATTTCTAGAAAATGTTATTGTCATCGATACTAAAGAGTGAATGATGAAGCCGCTAACGAGCCGGTACGACGTCGTGTGTCGAATGCCCCGCGCGAAGGCCGCCCCCAATTGCCGTGTCTGAGCAGCAATTAATAATGAGCATATGACCAGCTTACATTACTCCAGTACAGTAATCCAGTAAATCAATACAGATCTCTGCTGGGTTACCATGAGTTGCCGACTTTACTTATTATTTTATTTAATTATAAATTTTTCTTTTCAAATCCACTACAATTTGCTAATACATAAACGTTCAAATGTCATGTATAAATCAAATATATGTTTACATCACTAGTATTATTTCTTATCACCCAAAAAAATACCTAATTTTTGTTGCTTTTTTTGTATCTTTTTTTATGTTTCTAAAAATAATGTTTTATACTTTTTACCTTATCCTGAAATAATTATGCAAATTGATGGCCAGTGGTAACTATCATCGGCAAAAACATCGGCAAAACAAATGGTATCATCAATGCATTGCCGATGAAGAGAGAAGAGAGGAGAAAAAAAGTAATCGATTTTAAACTTAATTCCTCTTATATCTCAGCTGCCTGGATAATAATCTCACCTACGCTGTAGTGGAGCGCATAACTTTTGGATTTTTCTCTCTCTCTTACTCTCTCTTTCTCCACGTCCCAAGAATTTAGTCGTGACTATGAGTCAAAAGGCTTGATTTTCTGTAGTATTAAGTCCTGGTTTACATTGGTGACGCTTGTATTCGAACGCTAATTTCGATCACTGGACTGGAATGCTACTGGAACAGTGTAAACGCGTCATAAGAGGTAAGTGCCAACTATACTGGCTGTTTTAGTACTACTCATGCTTAGTAAGCCTCCAGGTAACTTTTAATTACCACTTACGACTAAACACAGCTGACTTATACAGTTATTTTGTAATACAATACTGGACATTAATAATCTCATATTCATTAACAGAATTCAAAACCAGTAGTGGATACATGGGTACTTGAAATCGATTTGAAGAATAATATTGATGAAAACTTTTTTAAATTCATTGTGCTAAATGCCCCTAATCCAACCGATAGATTTATGATTTTTTAGCAGCTTGGTTATAAAACTAATTATTATCTATAAAGACTCACACCCCTGCAGTAGGATTCCCTGTGTCGCGGACGGCATGGACAACACAAATAACACGTCTTATTATACCCGAGGGTCACACATATTTGTCTGTCATATAAATATCTGCCCCAGCCGGGAATCGAACCCGAGAGCCCTCGCTTCGCAAGCAGGGTCACAACCAACTAGGCTATGGGGCCAATTATCCGCTAACTTTACGGCCATCAACTGTATCGAAAATGATTTTTATATATAAATAGCTGATAAGTGACTGAAATTATCCACATGTTAACGTTCTAGAAGGAGAAAAGGAAAATTAAGGAATTGATTATCAATCTCCTGTAGTATATGTGAAAAAAGTCTGTTGTTTCTTACATATACTTTAAATAACAACAGATAAATATATGTACATGCTAATATGACGAATAACAATCTCTAGAAGTTAGTTATCTATGGTCCAAAGAAGATAGATAATATGCCGAGACAGAAAATGGTAATTTGGAGTTGAAGTAAAGAAAACGTATTTAAAATGTGAGAAAGGAGCAGATATTTAAATTATATTTTTGGTCAGAAGTGATATTTCAGTTAAAACTCAAACTCAAAATACACTTTTAACAATCCACAACATATATCATCAGCATTATCACAACCCATAACTATCCCACTGCTGGGCTCCGGTCTCCTCACATAGTGTGAGGGGTACAGACTATAGTCCACCACGCTGACCAAGTCTTGGTAGACTTCAGACACTTTCGAGAACATTATGGAGAACTCACATAATCTCTTGTAATACATACATAACTTTTTGAAAATTAGAGGTGCGTGCAGGATTCGACCTCACGCCCCCGGGAGATCAACGTTCGACTGCTTGGCTATCACTGCTTACAACTTACAACACATATAAGCAAACAAAAATCAAAAGCACTATACAATATTCAGATCACACCGTTATAGCAATAAGCATACCTTCCGCACGCAAACGATACGATAGAACTGTGACACTTAAACATCACGATCAGACTTATATAGGAAC
>DWPA01001671.1:0-17802 GCA_018251375.1 Calpodes ethlius | reverse complement strand
GTGTTGTCGACTCAGAAAATAATTTTATTTATTTATTTGAACTTTATTGACCACAATATCACGGTACAATTGTCGAGCTTAACACATTATCTACCAGCTAACCATTAGGCCAAACAGATATTCACTAAGAGCGGTATTATATACTGGAATACATAATATAATAATAAATAATGTTCGACTTGTAGTTTACTCTCTTTACTTTATTTTGTTGTTGGTGTGTTTGAGAACAATCGTGACGGTAAAACGTTGCAAATAAACGTTTCATTTTATTTTGTTACATACAAACGTCAAAATAGAAGACTCACTAAAAAAACTATAATTCTAGGCAGGCGTCCGCGCTACACTAAACGCTCGAACATCGATCCTAGCCGCAGCCAACCCCATCGGGGGGAGGTACGATAGGGCGAAGTCCCTGCAGCAGAACGTGGCTCTGAGTGCACCCATCATGTCCCGCTTCGACTTGTTCTTCATACTGATCGACGAGAGCAGCGAAATGGTTGACTACGCCATCGCGAGGAAGATAGTAGACTTGCATTGCAACAAGGAGGAGACGTATGACTGTGTTTACTCCAGGGAGGACCTGTTGCGGTATATTGCGTTCTCGAGGTCCTTCAAGCCGATTATTACTGAGGTGGGTTCATACATAACTCTTGTGATATTATTCTGTTATACATAAGCGATATTCGAAATAGTACAGTGTTGGGTGACCAACATTTTTCACTTAGCAGTTGACCTCCGCTCCATACCACTAATGGAATATATTATATAAGTTAGATTTTAGCAATAATATTTGTTATTAATGGTACAGTTACTAATTTTAAGCAGTGATAGCCACTAGGCTCTAACACCACTATGATCGAGCGTTGATTCCCCGAACGTGGGGTCGTGAGTTCGTTAATTTAAGAAAAGCTTGACAAAATCCTTCCTGATTAGATTTATAAGACGAGCCGTCACAGGTGACGTCGTAACCCAAATTCGTAGTGACTGGTTGTGAAAAGAAAAATTTTAAGTTCCTATGACGGACATTTAGAAATCATAGTGGAGGGTTATTTTCTTAATACATTGATAATTCCGTGCGCTAGGAGGCCGGCAAGCTGCTAGTGGAGTACTACACGGTGCTGCGGTCTCGGGACGGCACCGGAGCCTCCGCGGGGTCCTGGCGAATCACCGTGCGACAGTTGGAGTCGATGGTGCGACTCGCTGAAGCCATGGCCAAGATGCATTGCAGCGGGCATGTCACTCCTCAACATGTGCACGAAGCTTATAGGTTAGTTTTGTAATTAAGAACAGTGATTTTAATTTGATTTTGCAATATCTCTATCCTCCTATAATATCTGGCAAAGTTGCGAGGTGACTTACTAAGGGTTTTGGATAAGATAGAATAGTGTAAGTGTGGTTTAAGCTAGAACAATAAAAATTAAAACCAAACGAAACTATATCAGTGTTATGCTTTGGAATTATAAACTAAAATTTCCTTCGCAATCAAAATTATTTTATGATACTTAGATTACTGGAAAATAGAGTTGATATTTGTATAAGTTGCATTTGTTTTACCTTGCCCATAACCATAATTATAAGACTGTTTATGCCGTGATATTGCAGGTTGCTGAATAAATCCATAATCCGAGTGGAACAGCCAGACATACATCTGGACGAAGAGGAGCCGCAGTTTGAGCCCACCATGGAAGTTGATGAAGAAATTCCTAATGGTGACTAACAATTTTTTTAACTAAAACTAATATATTGACAGGGCTATAATGAAATGCTGTGTTTATCTTATTTTAAAAGAAATATAATTATTTCATTTTTATTCCCAGGAGAGTCCCAAGTCAATGGCGATTCCGCACCAAAGAAGAAGCTAACATTGTCATTTGAGGAATATAAGGCCTTGAGTGACATGCTCGTAGTGTTCATGAGAAAAGAGGAGAATGAAGCAGAGACCAGAGGTATGTTTGTATATTTTACATACGACTAGATAATGTGTAACCCATCAAATTAAAGGTAACATTGCCTATTCTCATTTTATTATGTTCTTGTTATAACATCTGCTCTTCAACCCAGTCTACTTTATTTTATCATCCTTATAAATCAATTGTCTGTATAATATATTGTCTGTATATACTTAATCCTGATGTCCTTCGCCAAGCAACGTCCTAAAGTTGAGGTCTGAACCCCACAATGTGCCCTTTAAACGTCGCAAATCACTAACTCTCAAAGAGGGTGACCTAGTTCTCCTTCGTAAAAATAGTCTTTCTCCCTGAGTCTCTCCAGGCTTATCTTTATCCGCGTGAAGCTGTAAAAACCGCTCAGGCCATCAGCAACTATCCATTTGAATAAAAAACTATTTTTTGATATTACATAAATAAACAACGGCAACATTATGAAAGTCCCTTTTATACTTTAAATCTTCTCCTATTTTACTTAACTTCTTATCTTAGCTTTTAAACTTAAACTAATCCCATTACATTAAATTTGTGTATTGTCTTTGAAACAGGAAAACCAAGTCTTGTTTGGGTTTGAGTTTTTCGCGAAGACGTTGCTAGTAAGAAAGAAACCCGTTTGTTTGGAGAAAAGAAAGATTAATTAATGATATTATTTTCCAGGTGAAGAGAGTTCGGGCATGCGCAAGAGTGCAGTAGTGAGCTGGTACCTGGAGCAGCTGGTGGCTCAGGGCCAGATCGAGAGCGAGGATGAACTGTTGGAGCGGAAGACCTTGGTGGAGAAAGTCATTGACCGCCTCATGTACCATGTGAGTGTTACTACAAGTATTCTATGTTCCGTTTGGCCAATGTACTGATGAACATGTGTGATGATAAACCAATCACCTACAGGATATTCGACTACATCTTTCAATACATGTACAACAACTTATTAATTATAAGATTTTACTGTTAACTTTATTAAAATTTATTTTATTAACAACTCCAATTAAAACTTGATTTGATTCAATTTCACCCATTAATTTTCGCATGATGCGCGTCCCAATACACAGACAGAGAAACAAAATTCTAAAGATGATTGTTCTGGCTTTTATTACTTCTACAAAGACCTCTTACATACGCATTTAAATATCTGGTTTATAAATATCGATGAGTTATTAGTACTTATGTAATTCTGCACTCCTTTCAGGACCAAGTAATAATCCCGCTGTCGACTACTGGACTCAAAGCGACACAGAAATCTTCGGAGCAAGAGGTCGAGGACGATCCGCTGCTAGTGGTACACCCCAACTACGTCGTCGACTCTTAGACATTCCTTATAAGCTGGCCTTTTTTAATAAATCGTGATTTTTGTGACAGTATTGGTTTTATTAATCTACTGTATGACCGGTATTGTGTATGTTACCATCCATCCATCAGCCTTTGATTGTCCACTGCTGGTCATAGTCCTCCACTAATTTACGCCACTCAGATCGGACCTGAGCTTTAAAGAGCCACTGGATGACCGCCGTCTTCTTCAAGCCTCAGTCCATCTGGTTGAGGGACGACTTATCCTCCTTTGTCCGAGACGTGGGCGCCGTTCAAATTTAAGAGCCTTTCTTCTTCAACGGTTATCGGTCCTTACTATATGGCCAGCCCCTTGATACTTCAGCCGGCTTACTCTGAGCTATGTCGGTGACCATTGCTTATGTTACCTTCATAGTTCAAATGTGGAAATGTAGACTAATATATGTTCGGACGTACAAATACCATGATCCACATTAGCAAATGACATTGACACCAGGACAACTAACCAGAACTCTCAAAGCGAATTCGCCTTATGAAATGGGTCTTAGCGTCAAGCGTCAAACAGATGTATGTGAACGTCTGTATATAGTCGCAAAACTACAGTGAAAATCGCAGCGATATTGCATTGGTATACAAATTGAGATGGAAGACTTTCGCGGCCAAAGCAACGCCCATGGTCTCAGATCACAGATAAATATTTGCTCAGCCGGAATTTTGATTTTTTCTACCGCTTCCAATTTCCAAACGATTCCATGCAATATGTTTTTATCCAACAGTTGCTCGAATATATTGAAGCTAGCGTAAAAATTGTCTATAAACCATTTATGTTCCCCATTTATATATGTATTCCCCATGTATACCCCTATGGCCTATAGGCCATAGTCCACCACGCTGGCCAAAAGCGAATTGGCAGACTTCATACACCCTCGAGAACATTGAAATGAACTCTCAGGTGTGCAGGTTTCCTCACGATGTTTTCCTACACCGAAGCAAGTGATAATCAAGTAGTAATACGCACATAATTTTTATGAAAATTAGAGGTGCGTGCAGGATTCGTACTCACGCCCCCACGTTCGGGGAACCAACGTTCGAACCACAAGGCTATTACTGCTTAAGATTTAATGAAGCACAAATAATCCCTTTAAAGTGCTTTTCACTTTAAAAAGCAAGATTCCAAAAAAAAAAATCAAGTTCAATAAATTTTATTTCAACTTAACACTTAACAGTTCAATTACACAACAAAAAAGTAGACAATTAACATCTCTCAAAAACTTTATACAGATCACACAGATTGGCGATTTGTAGGATGGCACCGTTGCTCACAAAGCTAGTGGGCGGGAGGAAATTCCTCCTGATGGCTGGGAACACTATGTGCTCCTGCTTCCAATGCTCTGACTTGATGACCTGGTCGTTGTCATCTGTGTTCGGTTGCGAGTAAAAGACGGCAGTCTGGCGGCTAAACGTATCGAAACATTCTTTCTCTGACTGCCAATTTACTTCTGTGACTAATCGCAGGAGGTACGTCGGTAGTGCACCTAGGAAGGGCGTGTGACCATCTGAAAAAAAAATTATAACCATCTTTTGGCTTCATAGTCAGACCATAGACATCAGTAAGCTTGAATACTTCTCACTGAAATTAAATCAGTTGCATAGTTTCAGAGTATCTACAACTTCATCTACAACTCTCATTTAAAATTTTTGCTTTCATGACTATTAACATTTCTGTTTATATAAATAAATTTTGGTATCATTAAAACAGAAAGAAAAGTTTAAGTAAGGCTACACATACTAATCTTTAAAATGGTTTTACATATGAAACAAAACTCGCAAAACTTACCTAACAAAAGCGGTAAGGCCAATAATTCTCCTTCATTATTCACTTCAAATGAAAAATATTCAAACAGCATTGAACTCTTGCTTACTAATAGCTCAGTCATCTGTTGAGCCATCTCTCTCATATCACCTGGAAATAACTTTGCATATCTATATATATAAAAAATAATGTTTGTCTGTATGTTCTTTATAGAATCGTAAACTATGCATTTGATCATGTGACGATCTTTAGCAAAGTATGTACCACGGAGGTTTCTGAATTGGTACGACCAATTTTAGACAGATGGCGCCACTTTCACTACCTTATTTTAGTTTTAGGTGTAGCAACGCACGCAGGGTTCCGCTAGTGAAATATAAAATTTTATTACTAATAGAAATACTCTGGATAAACGGATTATAAAAATAGTTCAGTAGAATTTATACAATTCAAAATTACATAAATTTGTAAAAAATCTTATGAAGTTTATTAAAATTGAAAAAAAAAAAATATATTTGTTACTTCTCTAATGTACCTACCTAACTCCGGATTCCATTCACTCTCTTGAGAACTAAGACCCAGCACAAATAACTCTTCTAAAGGGAGCGGATTTGATAACTTTATCAAACCAAAATTTTGAAAATCGTACAACAATGTCTGATAAAATAATTCCTCCCTGAAAATAAAGACTTAACATTCAATGTCATAAAAGTCAACATAACAAATAAAAATGATAATTAAAGCTAAATTCCACTTTAAAGATAGATTAAAGAAAATAACAATAACTAAAGATCGGCTCTGTAATCAAAACTGGACCGTAATTCAATCTACCAAAGGATAACTTTACATTGACAGTTTTGAATATCTTATGTTCTGTATAAAATGTTTTTGTAAAATCTATCTATCAGCCTTTAAAGGTCCACTGCTGGACATAGGCCTCCCCTTATTTGTGCCACTAAGACCGGTCCTGAGCCTATATAAAAAAAGCTTTCTGGAATTCTTCTCCATATAAACTTTATCTATACCAAATCTCAGATTCTTATGTGCGTACAATATCTTGAAAAAGCAGTGTAGAGTAGAAAGTATTTCGTTAAACATATAAAAATAAATATAATAGAAGATACATTACAAACAATAACACGGTGACGGTGACGGCGACGGCGACGGCCCCGTAGCCTAGTTGGTAGTGACCCTACCTGCGAAGCGAGGGGTCCTGGGTTCGATTCCCGGCCGGGCCGGGTATTTATGTGACAGATAAATATTTGTTCTCGGGTCATCGGTGTTAGTGACGTGTTATTTGTGTTGTCCACGCCGCCCGCGACACAGGCAATCCTACTGCGGGGATATGAGTGTGTTAGCGTTAAAGTTAAAAACAAATATATAAATATTAAAACTCACGTTAGTCTAGTCGTATCACATAAATATAACTTGGTCGAGTGTTGAATTAAAGATTTGTGACAATCTATACAGGCAATGAAAATAAGGTTCGCCAATATCTCCCTTAAATTAGAGTTACACTTATTTTCAACATCCATTCGCAACTGTTTTACACTAGTCAATTTGGTTTCTACTCTCTCGTACTGAAAAGTTCTAGTTTTGAATGATTCCTTCGGGTCGATGTAGGTAATGTTATTTTCGACTGTGGTATGAGGCTTCCATTTTTCTTTACTCCTATTTACAACTTCATTAGGCTCGGAGATCAGAGAATTTTCTAATATATCCTCTTCATCTACTGTTTCATCAATAACAATCTTTGGCACTTTGGTTTCATTTTCCATATAACTTTTCACATCATCAAGGTTTTCTTCAACCACAATTTTATCAGGTTCAATCGAATCTACTTCCATTTCTTTATTTTCTATAACTAGTACATTGTTGGATGACTTATTTTGTAAAGGTTCTGTTGTCACTTGGAAAAACTTATCAATTTTCTGTACATCTGAATTAACTCTAACCAAATCTTTTGCATACACTTTAGCGCCATCTGTGGTTTTCTTGACTATTTCTTCCACCATTGTCGCTCCTGGTAAGCGTGCCTGAAAAGAAATCATGGTGTTCGGGTCAGCATTTAAAAGTTTTCCACCACCTGCCTGTTTAGTAGACAAGTGTTAAGTCCAGATTTTTTAATATTTCCAAGTATATAGACAGAATTTATATTTTAATTTATAAATTGTTTTATTTCCATAGCAATTCCATAATGCTATTAGTGGACTTATTTGTCAAGTAAGTTATCATTGTTACTAAAATAATTTTCACATTTTTTTTTTCATTTGCACAAGACAATAAAAATATAGAGGATTTATATTTTCACTTCGATTCCCTTTGCCTATGGATGGTGATAGTTACTTAGCATCAGATGGATCCTCAGCTTGTTTATTGTCTACTTACATTAAAAAACAATAAACATTTTAATTTTATTAATGTTTCTTAGTTTTTGAGGGTATCTACATATTCTGATGATATCAACCTTTCTTATACTATATTTATGTCTTTAATATATCCCACTAACCTGGGTGTACATAACTCTAGAAGAGTTACAACTGAGCAATTTGTTCTCGATACAAGTTTTTATTTTATCAATGATCTGTTCCTCATACAAAAACTGCACTTCATGTTTAGTTGGATGTACATTTACGTCCACATTCTTCGGATCTGAAAATTGTTATTTCCATGTGATAATCCAATAATCAATCAATCACAGAACATAAAGGTTAAGAGAAACATAAAATTACCTAATTCGAGACTAAGGTAAACAAAAGAGTGAGCATTCTTAGGTAAATATGTTGAGTACACAGTGTCCACTGCTTTTCGTATTGCTGAAACATTTGAAAAGGAATTAAAACGGATTTTAATAAAAAACAATCACAGAATAAATAAAATATTTATATATAGTTTTTTTAATAACTGATAATAATTTTTAATATATTATTTACTCTGATAACTTTAGCACAATAAACACATACACACAAAGTGCAGTAAAGTTATTGAAGAAAATAAAACATAAAATATTGTCACAGTAACACTCTTTCACAATATACATTATGGTCCAATTTCAAGCAGAGCTTGCCTCCGGTTTATTTTGTATTTGAATTGTTTTTAGACTTACTACTAACATTGTGACTCCACCAATCTATGGTTGATGAATAGTAACATTGTTCCTTTCTTGTGAGAATAGTTTACATTTGTGATGTGTCCGCGAAGTGTTAACTTCAGAGATGGTTCCTTTAGCTCAATCTCCAACAACTCTCTTGCAATTGAATTGCCATGTATCTGAAATTATTTTATTTTGATTACACTATATTTAATTTTAAAGAGATTTCGCTATACTGTATAGCTGAGATTTGCAAATTATTTTGAGCAAGAGACTTGGCTGTGGACATCGGTAATACTAGATATAATGCATGTCTGATCAAGAAAGCATGAATTGGACACTCAAGCCCTACTAACCGACTATTTAACAACATGAGAGCTGATACACAAATTACACATTAACTTACAATTCTAACATTCTCAATCACAGATGACTTAATAGGGGTTTTGATGTCAGTATTTTCACCAAACTTCTTCAGGGTGAATCCAACATGACTGTTATGGATTGCATATCCCCCGACTACCTCCATTATATGTGTGTATTCTTCATTTGGACTCCGCAAAGCCCTTTTACGAGCAATCACATTGTAGAATAGATCCTCTACTGTTATCTGTGTACCATTATTGCCTGCACATGGTTTGATTGGCCCTTTCAATTTGCTGTTTTCATAAGATGCCCTCAAAAAAACAAAATAATTACATTTATTGTTTTCAATTATAATAAGGCTAATAAAGGTTGCAAACATCAAAAATAGTATTATGAGTAAGACAAAATGGTTATGCAGGAGGAAACTTTGGATCTCATGTTCTATTCATAAATTTGATTTTTTTTTGTCTTAATTACCAACTTAGCTAATGTTATTGTTTTATGATTTATTACCCTGTAAATTATTGTTGGCAGGCAGAAAATCTTTGAATAACTAAATATTGACTGATCAAGCTAAACAAACAATTGGAAATAGGGGAAAATCACCTCCCTGCTTCCTCCCCTCAGATACCATGTTTCTTTAAATACTAACTACATGATATCTTTATTCCTTATAATGCTTACAGTAATATTTATCCTATATTATAAGTAATATTATTTACCACTTCTTATTTAATTAAATTGTGTATAGATAAAATAAGTGAGGTAAAGAGTGAGTTGAACTTGCTAACATATATTTAGTATGATTGATTGTAAGCACAATACTAAGATCTACTTAACCCTAGAAACTTCTTACTTGTAGTATTGTGCTTGTATTTCTTACTTTTGTAATAGTTTTTCTTAATTTTAGATTATCTGTCTGACATGTATGTATGGGGGACAAAGATGCAAAGAGAAGAATCCAAAGAATAGAAGAGAAAATTGATAATTAAAAACTTACTTGTAAGCACATTTATCCGAAGCTGTTTTTGTAAGTATAGAAAGATGTGCAATGTGGCTGATACTTGCGAGCGCCTCCCCACGGAAACCATATGTATTGATCGCCTGTAGATCCTCATATTCTCTTAATTTCGATGTCGTGAACCTCTCACACACTATATCTAAATTCTCGCTTCTAATTCCTGTTCCATTATCCTGAATCTACAATAAAAGGAATATTGTTAAATCATGTTGTTTAAGTTTTTTGACAGCATGGAATATAAGAACTTATCAATTAATATGTTTATTTTAATTGAGTAAATTAGGAGTACCTTTATACCTTATACGATATAA
Organism: Calpodes ethlius; assembly: GCA_018251375.1. Lineage (NCBI taxonomy): Eukaryota > Metazoa > Arthropoda > Insecta > Lepidoptera > Hesperiidae > Calpodes > Calpodes ethlius. The sequence goes on along the minus strand of DWPA01001671.1, from coordinate 7,976 downwards.
TGATCCATTCACAAACAATTTTGTCAAATTCATTTGAATTAGTTCATAGTAGTAAAAATATACCTGTAAGAATTTTAAGCCTCCGCTCTTCACTGTTATTACAATATTAGTTGAGTTGGCATCCAAGCTTAAAAAAAAAATATAAAATAAGAACCTTTAACAGCAGTAGTAAATTTTATAAATAAGCTGCACTTGCTAGTATCATCTAATCAGTGTCGTTGGTAACAGCAAAACTAAGCTGCATGATTTACCTATTTTCAATAAGTTCTTTTAAAGCATTCGCTGGTCTCTGCACAATTTCGCCTGCAGCTATTCTATTCACAACCTCTTCATCTAACTTCTTGATAATACCAGGCTCGACCATATTTATGAAATTAGAAATATAAAAGTCAACTTTGAATTAACAACCATCACAAACCGCGAAAGTTGGAAGCACAGATTATGTAGTAGTTGAAAATACAAACTAGATATAGATACCTACTAGTTGGAAACAAGAGAAGTATCGAGTCCATAATCTGCGATTATCATTATGACGTTTCTATACCTATTCTGTGGTTGTGACTTTACAGCCAGTCTGTGATGATAATTGTTATTGGTAGATGTAATCGGTGAAGACAAATTTGATAATAAATTATGTTACTTTAGAAAAACATAATATTAAAGTACTTTGGAATATTTGTACAACATTGTTATGAATTCTGAAAAACGTAGTAATTTAACATACAAGTGTAAAAGGTGTACAGTTGTGTTACGCTCAATGTACAGTTAGTAAAATAAACCTTTGCACGTCAAGTTTTGGTGCTAAAATCTGCCAGTATTGTTATCAGGTCTATACCGGCTCAGTGTACATTCAGTGTTAAATTTCATCCACAATGAGTGACTCCGACATGGATGTAGAATTTGATAGCGAGGAGGAATTGGAGCAATTGCGAAAGATAAGACAATTTATGGAGTGTGATGATGATCCTCCAATATTACCCACCGAATCATTATCACATCAGGAACAATTGCACGTACAAGAAGCTAACAGAAGGACGGCGTCTCATTACGTAAACGATTCCACGTTTTTAAACAAACAATTAGGAGAGAAACTTTTCCATCTTGAAAAACATTTGGATGTCAGATTGATTGAGTGTTTAGATGTACTTAAAAAATCTCATTGTCTAAACGACCCTGATGCAGATAGAGCTGAATCATTTCGATATATCAATTGTGGAAGACCATATTTCAAAGATAAAGAAAATTTCGCAGCTCCCGATAATGAGGATACAGTTATCATGGAAAAAAACCATATGTACGACTTCTCTACCATTACTTCAGTGCCTGGCTGGACGATGCGGGATAAAACACAACTGTGGAATCAAATAGAAAAAATGACAAAGGCCATGAAAAAGAAAGAATTGCAGTCAACAATAGCCGGACTGAAACGAGATGCGAAGAAATTGAGTTCAAGTGAAAAGACAGCCATTGAAAAGCAAATTAATAAAATTAAAAAAGAACTTAGCAAATTGAACACTATGAAATTAGATGATATAGCTTTACCCATAGATGAGGAGTATGATTGGGAAGAAGTGACACATTCATTAGATCGTAGGCACAGTGCTGGGGAATACCGAGCGTTATGGAAATTATATTTACATCCAAGTGTGAACAAATCAAATTGGTCAAAAGCTGAGCACCAGTTGTTGCATAAAATAGCATACGAACATGACTTGCGTGACTGGGAGCGCATAGCTGAAGAAATGGGAAATAATCGCACTGGTTATCAGTGCTTTGTTTATTTTCGTACAAATATGAATAACACATTCACAGGAAAGAAGTGGACGGAGGAAGAAGTAGATTATTTATTACGTCTGATAGATTATTATAAGGAAGATCACTATATTCCCTGGGTTAAGGTTGCAGCCTTAATGGAAAACCGCACAAAAATCCAAATTTATAATAAATATACACGGCTGATGGAACAGAGAAAAGGCAGATTTTTGCTAGAAGAAGATGCTGTCATACTCACTTGTGCTGATGATTTTGGACCAGACTACAAGAAAATGGCCCAATTTCTTCCGGGCCGTTCCATATCTCAGATACGTGTTAGATATCAGGCTTTAACTAAAAAAAGAGTTTCAACAGTATGGACTGTAGAAGAAGACAGAAAGTTACTTCAGTTATTGACTAATCAAGACAGTACTGCAAATTATGCTAGCATTACTAAATATTTTCCAGGCAAAGACCGAATTCATATAAGGGCTCGATATGTTACTTTGCTTAAGTGGATGAGAAGAAATCCAAATGCTGATATTACCAAAGCCCCTAGGCGAGGTGCACGCCGTCTGGGGCACGGTAAAGCCTCAGAAAACTTAAATGTAGCTGTAGCAAGCTTAAAAACTAGGATTCAAACAGAAGCTGAAAAGAAAAAAACTAATAGAATCAATTCAGATTCAACAGAAGATGCTATAGAAGATAGTATCATTGCTACATTGATTAATGAAAACACTTATAATGACAGTCAAAGGAACGAAGTCTATGATCCAAATCATCTATCGATCTTAGAAAATGACTCCAATGTTGTGTTTGATGCTGTAAATGAGGGTAATTTGCAGAAAATACTTCTGATATTGAGAGCGAAACTCAATAGACAGCTTTTTGAAAAACGTTATATCGAACCAAATAAATCAAAATTAAATGCAACAGATGATCCGACATGTGTAGTCAAAGTGAAATCTTATTCTAAACAGAATAAGATAAAGAGTATAGAATTGAATGCACCTCCCGATGTGTGGGGAAACCATACATTTAAATCCCTGGAGTACGTTCTACCACCTCAGTACGCTACGATGACTGGGTGCAAAAAATTAATGACGTACGTATCAACGAAGCAAAAACTTGACGATATGGATTTGTTAAACTTTTCCATGATGGGGAGAAGGAATGTAATATTAAGAGAGCAGTTGGATATTTTGATGGAAAGGTTTAACACATTATTTATGTGGCCATTGCTGCTTTCTAATGAAGGTCCAAGTTTGGAGAACGTGCAAATTGATCAAAATGCTATAATAAACAAAGAGACTGAGACAAACATGGAGAGAGACACTGATGATTCAGAGACTGAAGTAATGGAAACTAGTGAAGGAAATGTTACTATAGATATTGTGTCAGAAGCGGAAGATGGTATTCGGGACAATGAAACTAAAAGCCGTAAAAGAAAACATACTGAAGAGTAACTAAGTTTACAAGATCTTTCATACTTAAGATTTATTGTCCAAACTAGAAGTTGACTAAATGGATCTTAAATTGTTTTGCAAATCCACACCGAAAACACTAATTATTTATTAAGTATTTCCATTCATGATCAAATGTAGTCTCGAAATATTACGTGACTGTATTAGAACATAATAATCACTGAAATATGATAGCGCATATGTTTGTAAATAAAAATTAATAGATATAAGGATGAAGTAAAATACGTATAATTTGAACCCATATTATATCTATCAATATATTGTTTACAAAGTGAGAAAAAAATGTATAACTGCATTTTGAAATTAATGTTAAAAAATATATATATACCTATTTAATACTAGTAAATATGTAAATACTTCTGTGAAGGCAAACATTGTCAAGTAATGCAATATAAACTGAAATAAATAAAGTTATGATAAATTACATCTTTCACTTTTCATTCAGTATCTTAGCATTTATTGCTACTATAAGTTTCTCTTATCATAGTTCGTTCTTAATCTACCCTCAATTCCTTTATAAACTATACCTATCAAATTTTGGTTACATTTCACTCACAAATACCTACATCTGTAGGATTTCTTGTACTACAGAAGACATATCTTTGAATAATAAGAAATAATTTTTCTAAATGCATCAAAATTAAAATACCAAGGTGTAGGTACTACATTGACCATTCTTTTAATTCCAAAATTAACCCCGGAATTGACAAGTATTTTTTTGATGTTGGGCAAGAGGCATTAATCAAAGACTCCTACCAAATTGGTTCATTACTCAACTATAGCTGGCTCGTCGGATTTCCTGAATTATTATAAAATCACCTGTAATATCTGCTCTATGGAGCTCAATCGCTCTCAGCTTATTTATTTTTCACGCGCCTTTCTAGCCAGTATCAGCATCTCATATTGTGCTTTATATCTGGCTAGTTTCTGCTACTGAATTCGAAATTCAAATAAATTAATGACGTTTGAATGTTGTGCATCATAAACGGTCATCATAGTAAAGAACTCATTAAACCGCTTTTAATGAATATTGACATTAAATAAATAAATATTTCAAATAGTATTATGAAATAAATGAAACTACAGTTGTATGATTAAAGTATATTAAAAATATCAAATAAGGCATTTAAATATATTTAAATACATCCTAAAAGTTACTAAGAAAACTATAATATTGCATACGGAATTAAAGCAAGTATCAAGTATAAACTCACTAATCAAAACAGCTGTTCAGTAAATTTATAATCACTCTGTAATAATAGCATCACAACTTATTACTTAATTAATCAGAAATATTTAGCTTAACTATATATAATTAATTCAAAGTAAGTTAATTAATCTGTATATCGAATTACATAATTCTATGGTTCATACGACCAACTATATTTTATGTACAACAAGCAAAATATAAAAATACTGATACATTTTAGTGATATACCTTATGTCACTGTTACATCTGTGTCCTAACGCGTTAATTAACGCGCTAACAATGTACAAATTAACGTGAAGTAAAGTTTTTATTTAAGTCCATTAATGAAGTGAAGTATTTAACGCGTCAATTAAGACTCATTTAGGTATTGGCATTGCGACTAATGCAAGTTACAGGGACATTATAGGTAATGGATATATTATACATTTTATAAGGAAGATAAAAATAAATATCATTTACAACAGAACATCAGTCACCAATAGTTCTCATTAATTTGCTGCTACGATTTTTTTTCTAATATTCTTAATGAGTTTCAAAGAGCATTCGAGCATCGAGGATATTAAATCTATAAATCTTTATGTAAAATGGATTCACATATATTTTAGGTGTAGGACATCCTGTGTTACAATTGGAATGGACACACAAATGATAGCTATAATGTTCGATCACATATCAGTATATACAAAAGTACTCTGTGGATCACTTCATGAAATAACGTAAAATAAAAATAAAAAATATTTTGGCATATTACAAAATTCCATTTTTAAATATTGTTCCAATTACAAATTTTTAATTCTTATAAAATTTAATTATGGAACTTACAAATGTTAGATGGCTCAATTCATGTACAAGTGTTCCAAATTTAAATTTTGTTATTTTTTTTAGTGGCTTGATACTCGTGACTAATTATACTAAGAACTGGTACAAATCATTCATCATTGTAATTAATATATGCGTTGAGGTAATCCCCTTGTGCTTCCCCTACATACTTGAGTGGGGGTGGTGGTAGGCAGGCAGCTGTACCAGCGTTCTCCAGCTCCTTGCGTCGTTTTCTATTCTTCTTATCCCAGGGAGCATACGGTATCTTCAGATGAACAGTCTGAATGTGCAGTTTGACCGCACTGCTCTGTGTGAACCGACGGTTGCAATGTTGACACTGGTAACGTTTTTCACCAGTGTGCACCTGGAATTTTGTATATGTGATATTCGAATAAGAAGGGATATATTTGTTTTTATCTATGCTTGATTATAATCCACCTTATGATAAGCGGTGATGAAGTCTTGGGTGGTAATACACACTAAATTAGTAAAAGCCTATTCACACACATTACAATCGAACAGAAAAATCTACGCGGGCAATGTATTCCAATAATTCCCAGTACGAATAATAAATATTTGATTATAACTTGTATTGTGTTAGTACTTTTCCATTGCAAAAGCGCCAAAATAATGCTCACCTCGTTACGATATACAGACCAATCAACGCAAAATTCCAATCCACCAATATATACATATAACTCATTTTGGCCAAAATGGCGTTTAGTACTAAGTACTTGTAAAATAACGTCCATTAATATTTTCCATCTCTCTCTCTCTCTCTTTCCCTCTCTCTGTCTGCCACACTCACCACGAGATGTCGGTCCCTGTTGCTGACCATACTAAACTTGCGGTCGCAGTGCGGGCACGAGTATGGCTTCTCCTGCGTGTGCGTGCGCATGTGCACCATCAGGTTCGCGTATTGCTGGAACAGTGACACGTGTGTTATTTCACATTGACAGTAATAACTGTCATTGTTAATATATTAAATATTATAAACTAATTATGTATCACAAATATTGAAAACAAATGACATGTATAATGTTATATTTGGAAAAAAGTTTAGTTACCATTAATTAATTTTGTCAATATTTAAATGAGCTACGTTTTAATTATCCTAAAATATCAGCACAACCTTTCCGGACAACCAAATATATGGCTGAAAATCGTGCTTAACATATAAAGTTCATTATGTCCGTGTTTTCTTTAATAAATACACAAATCAGATAGCTCGTCTGTTAGTTTGTTCGTTTGCTAAGTATAATAAAAGGTATAGGTACCTTAGTAACGTGTCCGCAGATATCGCACATGTACCGCTTGAGGTAGTCGGCGCCGGGGTGCGCCGACTCGTAGTGCTTACGGGCCGCGACATCGTTCCGGAGCGTCTCGCCGCACTGATACACACAACACACACACACATACATACATATATATTGTCTATAGTAAAATTCTAGAGGTCATTTTTGACAATTGTATATTTTTTTGTAAATTCGGCTCATTTAAATTTTTGTCGCAGAGCTAAGAAGTTAAAAATTAATAAAAAAAAATACTTTTCTCAATGCACACACTTATTGTATAAAATAATGTATCTATATCTGGTTTTTATATAACGAATATAAAAAAATATCTTAACATATTCATTATATTAAAAAAAAAAAGGTAGAGCTTATTTAATAGTGAGAGCCAGTTTCATCATAGCGGAGAGAAGGGGAGAGGAACAGAGAGAAGTGGAGACGAGCCGCCATCTTGTTCGTAAGCAAACGTACACAATCTCTCCGCTTTGTTGGAAACCGGTAAGGACAATAGTGTCGGTACTCACGATTTCACAGACGTTGGGCGTGGGCATGCCGTTGTTGACGATATCCGTGGCCGCGTCCCCACGGCCGCGTCGTCTCACCGACTTGGGCGTTCGCACCGGTTTCGACGACCTACAGTCATTATTTCAAAATACATTCCAAAAATCCATTTAAAATTTTGTACATATTCAGTGTTATAACGTTCTTAGCCTTCACTTATCTTCAATGGCAAAGCTTCTATCCAAAACAACGGTAGAAACAAAAAATAACGTTCATATGTAATTAAAAAAAAAATGTTAGTACAATTTCTATTTGAATTTTTTGCTCATATTTTCTTTCTTGACCGAAAACGCATGGGTGACACCCAAAGTGTATTTGCTGTCCGTAGGCGACAATGACCAGTTACCTCCAAGTAGGTGGTACTACCAAGTTTTACTCTATAGAACACAATATATCTCACACGTTGATCTCCGCGTGGTTGGCGGAGCTGCCGAAGTGCGTGGCGAAGGCCGCCGTGGAGCGGAACTGCAGCCGGCAGTCGCGGCAGTACAGCGGGTCCGCGGGGTCCGTGCCGGCGCTCGCGCTCGCCTCCACCTCCTGGACGACAGAACGTCACATCGGTCTCAAAGTTACGTTACAGCAGCCTACAGTTTATATAACAATGTTTACGGTTTATGTAACAAGCGCCTATAGTATATGTAACAATAGTTTACAGTTTATGTAAAAAGAACCCACACTTTATGTAACAATATTTTTCTAAATTGAAAACGTTTTAACAAACATCGTGAAATATAAACACTGATTTATGTAACGCGAGCCCTGATACACATTAACACGCTCGACAACTATAGTAGACATTATTAAATTCGATTTAAAGATATTTATTTCTCTTCAAGACATTAGTCACTTACAAGAGAA
>DWPA01001670.1:0-17806 GCA_018251375.1 Calpodes ethlius | reverse complement strand
TAAAATATACGTTATAATGGATCTTTCTACAAAAAATAAATGTTCTTTTGCGGTAGTAAGTAGCCTATAGTACTCATCATCCTCCCAACTATCCCCAAACCAAAAATCATACCATAGCGACTCTCCTTTGCGCCGTGAAAGGAGGACAAACAAATACACTTTCGCATTTATAATATTAGTATAGATTATCAATGCCAGGCTCATACACGTACGGTATATATATCTACTATACTTATATACCGCTAGAAACTGGAATAATATGCCCACTCAATGTTCCCGTTCGGTTAGAAAGTAAGTGTCTTCAATTCTAAGTGAAGCGGCTTTATCACCCAACACTGCATTAACACTTATCATCACTCGGAAATGTAGCAAATCTAACTCACGACTTCCGTATTGCGAACGGAATTCCACTGTAATTCAATTATACGTCTCCATAACAACCATTCCAAAATGGTAGAGCAAAAAAATACATACCTACCTAAAACTAACAAAACCAATACGAATACGTTACCAAAACTATTAAATGGTTTTGAGTTTGACTCTTTTTGTCTCTTTATAACTTCATATTGACACTATGAACATTAATAGTGACATTATTAGTGTTTGAAATACATATAATACGTATTTAAACACCAACCGGAATTACGGACTGACTACAGTCCCTGTTACACAACTTTTCTTGACGTTTTTCACAAACGTCCACGGGCGACAGGAGATGATGACACTGTATGCTCGACTATATAAAAAAAACAAATATACTATATATAAACTACTATAAAAAACAAAGTCGGAGATACCTACTTGTTATTGTACAAAACAGCAGAAAGCTTTTTGCACTTCTCTGTGTAACTTTAAACTATTCCAAATTATACTCCAGTGCATTATTGTCAAAGAGATTTACAAAGGTCATGTCTTCACATATTAATGTATATATGTAAAAAATACTATACACAACTACCGACCAATATTAGTAACTGTTAGCACAGTATTCTAAATACATTTGGAGCACAGACGCTGCGACACGGTGCGCACGGTACCTATTCCAAACCACCGACGTTTCCACTTCACAGTAGATTAACAAAGTCATTTAACGTCGTCGTGCGAACCAATCAAGCACCTGATGCGTGTCCGATGGGACCAACCGACAGCCTCTACCTATGAAACGTAAATTACACAACATATTCCATTCAACTCGGATGTTGGTGTCATAAAAACAAACTACAAGAGTAAAAATTTGTTATCTGCCAAAATAAGGTTATATAATAATTAAAAAGTATTCAAATATATACTCTTAGTTTTTTATTTTATTTTAAAAGTAATAACGTAACGAAATTACAACTTTGAATATTGCGGTCAAATCGATCAGGCCTTGTCTGAGATTACCTTGCACGAACAAACGCACAGACAAAGCGACAAACGAACAAATATCTTAAGATTATTGTTTTGGGATCTCTTACAGTAATGTATTGATGAATTATCGTTTGTTCAACACGTAAGTTCTGCCACTATACATGAATATTGAATATACTGCATAGAGTCATAATGGCAAGATGGTTAGTTTTTTAATACCATGTTGGCCTTAAATGAAGTATAAAAAATGTAGATGTGCCGTAATATCGTGCACTTACGGTACAAATATATATAAAAAGATTATATCAACATCAGTACAAGGCATCTTTTGACAACAGAAAGTGATATTTAATTTAAAATATTTTTACAACATTTTCATCTTACCCAGGTAGCCTTTAAAGGCTTCCTTGAAATAATTACACATTACGAACGACGAACGCAAACACTGCAAAATACTAAAATCACCTCACCTATCTATTCAACCTTACGACCAACGGACAATATCATCAGTTACCCTGTTATAGGTCGTCAAACTCTGTATAGTCTGTATACATCATACATGTAATTCCACCATGGTGTGAACGTTACTAATCGCCTTCCACTCTCCTTAATCCCGACAGTAAACATGCATGGATATACGACGCCCTGAATCACTAGCTTATGCAATAAACTAAAGCATATTAAAGTCAATCGTGGATTTAACGTATTCAAGGATTTTCGATTGAAAGGAGTCTAATATGAAAATGCTAATGTGACATCGATTTTTCTGCGTCATTAATGAACGGTAAAGGGTAGTTACCACGCCTGATTTACCACATCCGCATGGTCATTTGACCACGTTACCATCTCATTACTTATTTACAGTTATTATCATCAACAAAAAATAAAAACCTCAACATTTACGTATAACTATTATAAATATTTCTATAGTTAATAATATCAGGCGTTGCTTCGCGGAAATCCATTGTTATTAAGCTATTATTAGTCTATTGCAACAATCCGCGTTTAAATGTATGACGATATATACTTTAAAACATGCGTGGTATCTCCCTCCCTCCCACAAAGGAAAGTACTACAATAAATTAAAATATATACCAACATACATACCACCACCAACACGTGTTTCGTTCTGAACTGGAGCATCATCAGGGTAAGTTGACTCTACCATGGTTAGTCGCTAAGTCAATGTTTTAAAGTATATAACATCATACATTTTAATCGCGGATTGTTGCAAAGTAGACTAATAATACCTTTTATATGTAAGTAGCAAACGACCCATGATGGTATATTTACCATTTATTAATAGCAGCAGTAAGCTATAAACAATAGTAACACCAAAGACTTATGCGTTCAGTTACAAGCCAAAGAAGAAGCGAATGATTCGAAGTATTTAATTTTGGAGCTCTTTCGACACTTTGAAATCAAGATGAAAGGAACTCATTATATTAATATTTATCCATACAGACCACGTACATATTACGTTCCACAGAGTACCGAAACACTATTACAATTTTGTGTTTTTATATTAGACATAATTAAAACTTAAACATGGCAAATATCGACAATCCAAAGTGAAAATTTTGAAATAATTGCATAATTTTGAAATAAGTAGTTAAAATTTGGGTCTCAGTACTTTAAATCAAGTTTAATTTAACGACATAATGTATTATGCGAGTCTTTTCTAAGTACTTACACACACAATAAAATAAGTGAAAACAAAAATCTATAATGTCTAACATTGGAGAGACAATGAGGAATTTATTTAATATAACCATAATATTTTTTTAGGTATTTATCTACACCGTACAATTATAATTTCAATATTAAGATCTGCTGTCATGATTGTTCAAAAATTCGCATCCGCATTTGAATCTACGAATAAAAAAGAATCTACATTTACTACATCCTTATATTACCTATACTCAAGCTAATCCTAAAGAAGACGAAGAATTCGATGATTGTATAATTTGTGCATGATTTTTTAAAAAATAAATGAAAATTATATTTTCCAAAGAATTTGAAGTATAAAAACGTTAGTCGACGTCATTGTATGAAACATGACCGTTACAATCGGATACTATCACCAAATTTCTCTTACCATTGTTAGATGAATTCTCACGGCAAGTATGTATATGTATACTAGTTAATTACCATTATAAATAAACAAGGCGTAACCTCGGAATCCAATTACGTACTTTGAATATATTAAGATGAAGCCTTTTATCATTTTTATTACCTGAATTGCGCTATTTTTGTATAGAGCAACTTTCCCACACGGAAAGAAAATAATTAAAATAAAAAACAAATAATTTTATGTCAGGACGTAACTGGACATATGTTTATGATATTTATTTAACTAGGCTTCAGATGAAGTCCTGGAAAAGGCAGTGGATGCGGCCCTGGAGGCGGGCTACCGTCACATTGACTCGGCGAGGGCCTATGAGAACGAGGCTGCGCTGGGCCGCGCCCTCCGCCGATGGATCAACGGCGACCCCGCCAGGCGGAAGGAGTTATTTGTCGTCACAAAATTACCACCAGGAGGTAATAATAACTATATATTCATAGGTCTGCTGACTATATTTTCTGCAAATCAGATTTCTCCCTATTATAATCCTGCCGAAATTAATTAATCTGTTGACCCAATCATCGGAACAAGATGCCAAGTTCGATCTTCGCCGAGACTGGATGTCCATACTCATATTATAAAATGCGAAAGAGTGTTTTTGTTTGTTTGTTTGTCCTTCTTTCACGGCTCAACGGAGCGTCGCTATAGTATGGTTTCTGGTTTGAATGTAGTTGAGACAACGACGAGTACTTTAGGTTACTTTTTACCGTGAATAAACACCTCATTTCTGTGAAAAGATCCATTACGATGTATATTTTATCAAAATCAGTGACGGATAGGAATTTGCAACCTTTTTATTGCTGTTGTCTTCTCACTCTACACATCTACTTAGTATAGAATAATTGTATTCATGCTGGAAAACTTAAACGCTGTAACCCTGTAAATATCAACATAATAAAAAATGACGATATGTTCTCAAGGTATTTGTGATAGAATTATCTCTGTGATGCATTTTACACATACCTGATTAATAACGGCAAGAAACTTATAAAGGATTAACTTGGAGAGAAGGCCTCTGTGTTATAAGCGTTATGGTCGCCAATTGTTATGTACCAAGATCCAAAATCCCTATTAAGTAGCGTAACGCTTTCTTCAGCAATTACTAATTTCGAATGAATTATAAATAATATGTACATATTGTATTAAGCTAAACATCATTTCAGGAAACCGACCGGATTTGGTTGAAGAATACTTCAACGGTTCTCTGAAAGACTTGGGGTTGGACTACATTGACTTGTACTTGATGCACGTGCCATTCGCCTTCGAGCATGTACCGGGGGACTTGCACCCGAAGAACTCCGACGGCAGCATGAAAATGGACCTCTCTACAGACCTTGTCGGCGTATGGAAGGTAAATATTTGAAACTAAAAAGAAAAGATCTCCGTGTGGAACCTGTTGATCACGCACTGACGTTGTCCACGTTGATGGCTGATAAATGTTTTGATGACGCTGAAAGGCCATCACCATGAGACTTTCCTTAGTTTTGAGGCTAAGAATTAACCAGAAATATTCGGTAGTGAGGTAATGCAAATACGATTCATGGACTTTGTCCTCCCGCACTGCCTCGCAAATCTTTAAACTCGACTAGACAGCTATAATTTACTTTAAATCCAGGCTTAAATGTACTGAAATGATTAATCTAACTTAATTTCAAACGAACATTTAATACTTAGCTTTATCCCTTTAATGTAAAATTAAATCATAAAAAAAAATTAAAAGATACCAAACCTAATCAATGCTGACATATTCGATGAGAAATATCATTCCATCAGGTCTTTAAGCTGAAATCAATGTAAATGTCTATAATGACAAAACTATAAATATAAGTGACAAATGAGATTTGCTCATTCAATTTGTGTCAAAATTTATCAAAGTAAATTTTTGTTGAACTGTACAAAATTATAAAGCAAGATGATAATAGTTATTTACAGTAAGATAAACTAAGTCCACTATAAAATTCGCGCAATGGGTTTGTCTTTTCATCAAAATTGCACTCGGATAAAGAAGAACACATCAGTTTACTCAAAAACTAAAGAAGAGAATGCTATCTATCGATGTTACGAAGTTTACAGAGATTGCAGTTATCCCATATTTACACCAAAAACAAAATCACCGTCCAAGATGCGTTTCGCTTCGCAGTCACTTACTGAAAGACCGTTAAACGATCATTTTTCTTGGACTAAAGTCTATCGTTCTCCAATCAACAAGAGACATTCAGAGCAATCAGTCCATCTTCAAGGAAGTAAATATGAAGGTATAGATTCGAATAATCCAGCATTCACATCGGGCTCTGCAATCACTGAGATTGGTCAAGAAGCAAATGATAATGAGACATCCATATATCTTGAACCCTCACGTGTTATAAAGCAGACCTCCGTTCCATGTACCTCTAAACAGAAGCTGCCCGTACCTAAAAAGAAGTCAATTTGGTGCAACTTCGTTCCAAATCTTCTATGCCCTTGCTGCACTGGAGGAGATGACCGTTTGGCAGCCTTGATCGACGGAAGTCTAGAAGGTTCCTATGAAAACGTTGACTTAAGACCATCTAACACAGAATTTCTGACTTTGAATGCAGAACCATCCGTGATGAGTATTATACACCTACATAGGACCATAACCAAAAAAAGAAAAAAGCCAAAGATCTACGCTAGGATCTTACAAGCAGTCATACAAAATTCGATTAAAAATTTTACGCACGTATTCAACTGAATAGTAATGAACATATGAAATAACTTTAAACCTTAATCATTTAAAATATTCATTTTATTTCTTTAAATTAATAAACTTGGACCTGATATTTTGTTTTTGTTTTATCACAAAACATCTCTTTATTAAGGTTCCATAAAAATAAAGATAAACGCTAACACACTCATACCCCCGCAGTAGGCTTCCCTTTGTCGTAAGTGGCAGGAATAACACAAATAACACGTCACTAACACCCATGACTCGAGAACAAATCCCCTCGCTTCGCAGGCAGGGTCACTACCAACTAGGCTACGGGGCCGATAAAAATACCGTACATATAAATATGAAATAAATTTTACTTCATGAACTGCTATTATAAGGTACTAATGTTTTACTATTATCAAACACTGTCAGTTTACAACTGGTCCACAGGCTCAGCAGGGATATATTGTGTTTGCCCGGAAAGTTGGTACTGATATTTTAGGACAATTAAAACGCAGCTCGATCAAGTATTGACAAAATGAATGAATCGTAACCAAACTTTTTTCTAAATATGGCTAAAGCTATATCTATAAGAACATGTAGAGTGTACACATGTCATTCGTTTTCAATAATTGTGGCGTAATCAGTCAGGTCTCACGCGCTACCTACCGAAAATCGGCAGGACTTTCCGGGCAACCTATTATATTAACGGAAATGAGCCTCAGTCATGTTTAATGTCAATAGGCTGTCACAAATATGCATATAATTTACGTTTTGTGACATTGAAGAAACAGTGTGAGCCAAAATCATGTTAGAAATAAGTTTGGAAAATGTTTTCTTACAATGAAGTTAAACAAGATTATTCTGGTAGTATTATATTCATTGCAAAACAACCAAATAAACCAATGAATAGATTTCAATTTCCTCGAGCCGACCTTAAATGAAATAATAGTGCTGCAATGCCCTTCACAGATCTCATTCTACCGGTGGAAAATATTTTAAAGCGTTTTAAATTAAAGTGGGAAGCTGAAGGTCTTAAAAATGTGACAAATAATTGTCCAGTACTAAAAAATGTGACGATAAATAAGCCTTGTTTATGTACATAATAAGATGTTGAATCAAATACAACTATACTAGCTAAAGCTGAAACTAAAAATAATGAGTTCACAATTTATTTTCTCTGCTCAAAGATGCCATACAGCACTTAGCATCATATTGTAATATGCCGAAACAAAGAAAGTCGTGTAAAGAAGAGTACAATTGTGCTGCATCGGAAAATCCAACTGAAAGCAAGCAAGAAGATAGATTTGATTTTTGGTGTCAATACAATGTAAATTCTAATCACAGTTTCGAAATTATTTCGCACACCCTTTCAAGGCCAATTTCTGAATCATCTTCTATGAAGAGTGCTTTCACAGAAACCAAGAACACGCAACGACAGCCTCAACAGCAAAACATAATTCAAATGCTCATAAACAATTTTATACAGAAATTTAAATTGAAAAAATCGAGAAACCTGCGAAGTAGTAAAGAGAATAAAGTAGTTGTGTATCGTATACCGAAAAAAATAGGGCTGTCATCTTGTACGAGTACAGGTTTAGCTCTGAATATAAATAAAGAGTACTCGCACGTCGAGAAACCCCTGATAATAAGAGATGAATCTACTCATACATCCATAAACGTACCACCCACTACCAGGCCACCAAATAAACTATGCGGACCTGGTGAAATATTTTTTTAAAAAAGATTGAATGGATGTAAGATCTCAACTTCTGTTATTCAGCTGATTGTAATGTATGTATTATAATATATCACTAAATATATAAAACCCTACATTCGGTTACCAATCACAAAAGTCTCCCAATACTCGCAAATAGTCGCCACGCGTAAAGTAATAGACTTTTAATACTTGAATGGTATTTATGAAGTATTGTTTAACTTTCTTTGCAGAATTGAGTAAGTGATAACGAGTATAATGTAGACATTAGCGTAACCAAGTACTAGCCCGCTGCAGGAACGAGTTATTTCCTTATACCTATATGAGAAAATATTCAAAGCATTGCTCCACTGTAAACGGGTAGAAGGGATAATGTTGAAAGCAATTGTTACGTAGAAGACCCCCGACGTGGCTTAACTGCTGCTCTCTAATGATAAAAATATTCCATAAGAAAGCCTAAGGTCTATACTTTTAACCCATGAGCTTAACCGTTTAATTATAGTCAAGTAAGGCAATACTTATAATTAAAAAAAAAAACCCAACAGATTTGCGTGTCTTCGAAGCCTGAAAGCGCAACACAGAAACAGAAATCTTAAAAATTGAACGTTCAATTAGTAGGTACCCAGATACTAATGAAAATCTTTTTACACATCTATATATGTACTATTCCCGTTTCAGAGCATATTAAAATTGAAGGAGTCCGGTAGAGTGCGGCATGTGGGCGTGTCGAACATGAACGAGGAGCAGATAACACGACTGTCTGCCGTGGGGAAGCCGGCGTGCCTACAGATCGAATGCCATGCGCTCTGCCAGCAGACTTCCATGCTGGCGTTTACGAAGCGCCTCGGTATACCCGTAGTAGCATACTCGCCTCTCGGCTCCAAAGCGCTGGCCGATTCCCTAGCTGCTAAGACTGGGTAAATATTAAAGACCGTATATCGGCGCTGTAATGTTTCTATAATCGTTTAATATAAAGTAAGGTGCTCCTTCTATAATTGAGTCCAAGCCAATATCAAAACCTATGTACACCTCGTAAAATCACAAAAACAGTCGACATATAAAGATTTATTCCTATCAAGAAACATTATTTTATTATGTTAACGAACATTTGGCTGATAAAAAACAAAAAATAAGATAGGATTCGAAATTTCTCAAGACATACTAAAAATTCAATTAAATGGCGGTAAAGCTATTTTATGTTTAATTATTTGTGCTATATAACAATGTCTACTTAAATATTATGTATGTATCAATACGTACGCAACTATTCATACATTTCAAGGTCATTGGCATAATAAATAACATACGTTGTCGAATGTTTATAGACGTGAGTACCCAAGTCTATTGGATTTGCCGACGGTGAAGAATATAGCGGCTGCACATTCGCGCACCGCAGCACAGGTGCTGTTACGTCATCTGCTGCAGCTGGGGGTCGCTGCTATCCCCAAGAGCACTGATCCCACCAGAATAAAACAGGTAATACTGACCAACTACGAAATATTAAAACATAATAATAATCTAACGTTGTCTTTAAGAATATTTTATCTAGTCTAATACTTTATGGGTACCCTTCTCTCCGCCCCCCCTACACCTATCTTCGATTCGTCCATGATCCAAATAGGCACTTAGATTTGGTTTTAAGAAACCTAAAGAATACTCTAATAAATAATGGATATTTGGACAAATTTTGATATAGAACTAATGTTATATTTTGTTTGTTAACGGGATATCAATAGTTTGTATTTATTTTATAGAATATATCAGTTTGGGACTTTGAGCTGAACGATAAGGAGATGTCTGAATTGGCAGCGCTGGACCGCGGCGAGGACGGCCGCATCTGTGACTTTAGCTTCTTCCAGGGAGCGGAGAAACACCCTGAGTTCCCCTTCAGAAAATAATGCACATACAAATTATAAATACTATTGTTTCACATAAATGTATGTACCTAATGATATGTACATCTATTAAAATAAAATTATTTAAATAACGTACAGGTACATAATGCTATTTTATTTGAACGCCAGTCACGTTGTATTGAATTTTCGTCAGTCATAATGACATACTTAATTTAGTATAATGAATTTATTAATCATTCAAATATTTAGCATTGTAATAGCACACATTAGCTATTTTGTGATAAAGGTGAGTCCAGTAGAAAGATGTAAGAATCTATCTTTCTTTACAGCGCAAAGAAGTTAGGTAAAATCATTGTTAAAAATTCCCAATTTTGTTGCATAAGAATTATCATGCACGTGAAATATATTGCACGTACAATACAAAAAACTATTGCAAAAAATGAACATGTTAAAAATTTAAAGTGTAAAATTACAATACAATAGGGGACCTTATTGCTGAGAGCAATTTCTTCCAAATGATAACCCAAAGTTGAAATCATAGCGAGATGGATTAATATAGTTTGTGATTTTATTATTTATTATATAATAAAGTTTCATTTGGTGAAACGCATTCTTTGCATCCCACAACAACGGGAAACGAAACAAAAAATATTTTGATACACTCATATGAAAAAAAATATGTGAAAAATGGTTCAAAACCATCGATGTTTAAGGTTTTTTTTTTTATTTCATGCGAATGAAAACATGCACACCATCGTGCACATAAGTACCAAACTACCCGTTACTCGTACAATGTGAATTTTTTTTATTTAAAATTTTTAATTATCTGGACACTTAAAAGTTTTGTCAGATTTATTTGTGGACGATAAGCCGGAAACCCAAGGTTTTCGCTTAAATAACGGAGATCAAAGACAGCTGCATGTTCTTATGTCAATGGTTATAAAAAATAGTTATGATAATTAAGTGTATCGACTTCGAGTGACCAGCAAATTGAGTACACCAAAGATGTTCTGAATATGATTTCGTTGACCTGTTTGTCACTGACATACATTGCCTTTCCATTCATGTTTCTTTAAATGCAAATTTTGATTTTTTTTTAATTGTATTTTAAATACATATTAATTTGGCCCGAATAAATTTTAATTTCACTACATAGGTATGAAGTTAATTAAGTAAACATGACAATTCATTCTTACATTCCAGTATCGGGGCAGTCCTCGTACCTCACACTAGTAATTTCGAAGTTCAATGCTCGACGTGTTTTATGAGTTGTTATCATAATGGCGTATATATTAAAAGGATTTGTGAAAATGTATTACTACCTCAATGAGGAAATAGCAGGTAAATTTCATTATATTGAATATTCTAAATATTCGTGTTTTCCGAACTATAAATAATTCAGAACTAGAAAAATTCAGAGTTATAAAGAAATGCGAAAAAAATATGATATTTTGTCAAAAACATACACCATAAATATTTTATGGCCAGGTAAACCCTTCGCTGTTTTTAAAAATAATTCTCATTACTGCATTATCTAATAATATCTCGTGCCATCTAATTTTGTGAAGTGAATACTGCAATAATTTATCAATATTTTTTTATAATAAGTGACGCTGAATGAATTAAATATTTTTCATTATTTTGTTTTCAATATTACTTTCTAAATTTTTCCTTATTAGTGACGCCTCGTTCTTTCAATTATCAACGTGTTTTATTCCTGGATTTATTTTATAAAATTCTTACTAGTACTAACAGATCATGCACATCCTAAACCAGCTGAGAGGCATGGAACTTCGTTTTTTTTTTTTTAATTTGTCTTCAATTGTTGACAGTTCTAATAACCAAGCACGATTTTAAATACAAAATAACCTACACAATAACATAGGTAGGTCAGGATATTATAAAGATATTTTACAAAAGTAATTAACTAACAATATTACTGCCCACGTTCTGCAAGACCCGACACGCTATCGTTGTAAACTTATTTAATGTTTACGAGTAAAGGGTTAAATGAGCGTTGCATGACGCAATGTCCTAAATGAACGTCATGACCCTGGGTACCAGCACCTAGTTGCTGAGCGCAGTGCACGCCATAGATTAATATGTATATACGAAAAGGGCACGCAGCACGAACGCTTGGCGCCGCAGCCGATCCGCACGCGGCTTACCCTGGTGATACGAAGCAGCTAAGAACTTTTTTTAATTAATTCCCTGAATGCAAAAAGAAGAAAAAAATGTATGAATATTAGAATAATATCCCCGCAAACGCAATTGAGGATAACTTTCTTAATAAAAGTACTAAGATGGTAATACTGCTTTATGTTTATAATTTCACCTGTTTATTAGATTGGTAGTAATTATTAGAATTACTATAAATTATAATTATTTTACTAGCGTGATATACTGCCCTCCGCTCGGAGACATTTAGTCAAGCGTAGTCATCTTATTTAAAGATAAGTTTATATCGTGCAAATATAATACTAATACGAGTATGAGCTTGGTTGATTTTATGTTCATGTAATAAGGTGAATGAAATGAAGTCGCCATCGGTTTCTAAATTAAATAAACAAATCAATTGCCTAAATTATTCGAGCAGTAATAAATTCTCTAGATCGATCGAGATTGGCCCAAATAAACCCCAACTTCAAATTTTTATCGAAACCGTTAGAGCCGTTTCGAAGAAATCAATTATATAGTAAAAATTATAATTAGCACAGATGAACGCACGTAAGACCCTATTTTATAGATATAAGTAGACCACAGATTACGTAAACACTGAGTCTTGAGCAGCGAGGAAGACATGCAAATCATACCTAGAGGATGAGCGTATTGCTATTTTTTAAAACCTGTTAGCAGCAATCAAATGAAGCATCTCTCACTCTATAGCCTAAGTCGCCGCTGTGAGTTAGAGAGTCATGTAAAATTTTTCTTATTTTCTTTTTTTCTAATTTAATTTTGAATCAACTACTTGTTTAAAATGTGTATCCGTTACATTTTATTCTTACCTTAGTATCAATTCGTAATCATATTTAGAGCACAAAAAAAAGGTATAAACCGCATTAGGTGTATCAGAGAGCGAATTATTTAACTTAATACTCTATTATGTATTTATTTAGATACCATGACACAAGACTGGCCACTAATGAGAACTCCCTGGCCGGGGCTGTGTATTCTCTCATTATATCTGATGACAGTCTTCCGGTGGCTACCCAACTATATGAGCCAACGCCCGGCTTATAGCTTGCGGCAACTCATTGCAGCCTACAACGTCATACAGATATTATGTTGCGGCTATATCGTGTATTATGTAAGTTTTTCATCATAAATTTAGTTATTCTATAACCCATAAGTATCCCACAGCTGGGCTCGGGTCATAGTTTACACAGACCAAGTGTGGAGTGGCAGTATTCAAATATCTTCAAGAATATTATGTAAAATTCTTAAGACTTAGGTTTCCACACGATGTTTTCCTTCACCGAAGCAAGTGATAACTTAATCAAAATACGCCCATAACTATTTTTGAAAATCAGAGCTTCACGCAGGGTTCGAACTGACACACATCTTTTATCAAAATAAATATGTATAGGAACACTTAAAAAAAATCTTCGGTTGCCTGAATAATTCCATCTATAATCTAAGTTGTACTTAGATAAATCGAAAAGATTATATCCATCTAATAAAGCAGCAAAAAATCAATAGCATTGTCAAACGAATTCAAGTCAATTCGATTTTAAAATACGGTTAGAATAATTATATGCAACTTATAAATAGAAAACAAAATATTTATCAATTCATAGATAACTCATTCTCAATTATTTCGATACGGTTATTTTATACCATATCTTAACTGATTTGTGTTTCTTATAAAACATGTGAATACTATTCAACTATTCATATATAATTTTAATTAAAATTATGTACTTATGCTTTCAGAGTTTAACATTAGGCTGGCTAAGTCATTACTCGTTAGTCTGTCAACCAGTCAACGAAGGCCCCCACAGTGTTGAATACGCGTGGAAAGTTTGTTACGCTTACTTCATTATAAAAGTTATTGACCTCATTGACACGGTATGCCATCGAATGCAGGAAATGAATCAAATGAATAATCTGTGAATTAACATCAAATCACTAATCTTATTTACTGATTTAGGTATTCTTTGTGCTTCGGAAGAAACAAAATCAAGTATCATTTCTTCACGTCTATCATCACTTTGGTATGGTAGCTGTGGCGTGGGGAATTGTGAAATGGGTGCCCGGTACGTACAACATTTATAAACAATTATTTACTGTACGTAGAACAATTATTTTGTATACCTATTATTATTTTAGGTAAACATTAATAGTATATGCAAATGTGCAATAGTATAACAGTTAAGACATTTCAATTAGCTAAATATTAATCCCCAATAATCACTTGATTCTGTATCAACATTTTCTCTTTTAATATCGTCTTCTTTGCTCTCCTATTGTCCTAAGGATCCTAAGATAGACTGGCGGAGAATGTTTTTATCATTAAGTTTACCTTTGGTATGCTATGCATTTATAGGATACAATAAAATTCCTATTTGTATGCACCAAAAATCTTTAGCCTTACGGCCTACATCAAATGAATTACAGGGCTATTGACATGCCTTCAAGTGTACCATCAATTCAAGTGTAGGTAGAAAAACCCATATAGAATCGCCCGAGGATATATCACTGCCTCACCTATTTTTGCCGTGTAATAACTGTCTTGTAGCAATTGTATACTGCTCTGAAGATTTTTCTTTATACTTATACAAGAGGCGACCAAAGGGTAGCAACGCATCTGTAACCAACTTTGAGTAGGATAAAGTCGCTATAATTGCTTATGTACAGTGACAGTCCTAATTTACACAGCCCTCTTACAAGCGAATAATACACAAACTGATGTTTTATTAACACCTAGTACTATGAGGACTTATAACTGAATACAGTAGCTTCTACAGAACTATTCGATGGTGGTATTTCGTTAGTTTTTATTTATAGAATACACTTACCTCTTAGAATTTTAGAACGCATTATAAATTCCCTGCCATACCTGCGTTAATAGTACTACAGTAATAGTTTTGTACAAATTTTACTTTCCGTAAATTTAAGTATTGATTAACGCGTTAATTAGCGCGCTAAACTTTTAGCCACATATGTGTGGTGTCATTTTTAGCGCGCTAGAACGCATATGTGGCAGAGACATAATAAACGTTAATATTGAACTGTAATTAAATTATAGTATATTATATATAACATAAGGTAACATAAGGTAAACTTAAACCTACTTGTGGGAATTATTTATGCATTTTTTGTTACAGGAGGACATATTACACTATTAATTGTTATTAACTCAATAGTGCACATCATAATGTATAGTTACTATTTGCTGACGACGTGGGACGAGTCCTACAAGCGGTCTCTCTGGTGGAAAAAATATGTCACCCAAATTCAAATTGTAAGTGAAATGGATAAGCGAATATCATCAGCGAATCATTATTACTTAAGTCGTTCTTCATCTCCATGTAAACGTATTTCTTAACAAAACTGCAATATAATTTTTACTCCTAATTATCTTTATCCGTAGCCGACTATCAGCCGTTTTGAATCACCTATATAATCTCTAAATAAATTGATGGTTTAAATAATAACAAACACTACAACATGACTGTTTCTAGGCAAATAACTGGAGGATAATGGATAGATAGGATATTGAAAACGATCGTAATTTAATCAGTATTAATCATTAGAATAACTGTTACTCGTTATCCATATTTTCGCAGGTAGTTTCTTGTATCGTAGTAAAATAGAGACAAGACATTAATTAAAATTCAAATATTTTTAATTTATATAGATAGGTATAATGTTAAAAACGTCAAATGTTTTGAATCAGCCTTCGTTTTGGAAATATACCTTATAACAAGGAGCGAAAACAAAGAAACAACCTCCTCGGCACATCTTTAGAATACAAAACCTGTACTAATTACAAATGTATTCGGTAACTTAAGCAGATTCAGCTGTGGAAGTCCGTTACCAAGCGTCCTTGACATAAATATGTAAAAAGGTTATGATACAGGTACCTGTTGCCTACAACACGTACATGAAAGTATAATTAATTAAACATGTGGCTTGAATATCATAGGTACATAGAATTTATAATAATTGTGTGTATTGTATACAATCGATATATAAAAATTAATGTGAATAAATTAATCATGTGATGATCTTTGGCAAAGTAGTCGTGCTTGAGCCTGCGAAGGTTTAAGAGATGGTACGACCATTTTTCGACAGGTGGCGTCACTGTCATAACAATTAATTTCATATATTTCCGTGTTGGCGTATCAACGAGCGCAGAATTCAGCTACTATGTGTTTCTTTCACGGTGCAACCGGTCATATAAGATTTCTCTGAGTTGAGAGGCTGCAAGATACTTTCTACCGCAAAAAACATCGCATTCCAATGAGAACATCCATTATGTTACGTATTTAAATCCATCCATAAGAAAAAGATAATTATTGTTAGTTTGTATGAATTCTACGTTATTACTGAGTAACGTAGGCTAATTTTTAGCTTTAATTTCACTCCTGTGAAGCTAGGGCAAGCTAGTAAATCAAAACCCACGTCTTAAGTTATGATTTAGTCGTATTGCTGATAGTTGTTCATCAAGGTAAATTCACGAAAGTTTTATACTCGGTTGGGGTGACGGTGGGAATGTTAGGGACTCCATCTATCCTTGAGCCCTAAACGCTAATAACCTGTCCAAGCTCTTGCCACTTTGCTTAAAACGGAGCTCCGAGGAACGGTCTTGTTGGAGGTCTCGGAACACAAATATAGTGGGATAATATTTTTATTTGATTGGCTAGACACCATCCTTCTTGTTTCGACTGCAGTGTTGGAAAGGCAATAGTAAGCGCGTCTTTTGCTTTCTTCTTGATCGGAAACCCTTTTTATTAGACAATAAGGGCTTTTAATGTTGCTAACATGCGTGGGCAACGGTGACTGTTTACCATATCTTTTCACTATAAGAAATACAAGATCATATTATAATGAAACATTTTTACTATTGTCAGCAATCATAAAAAACCTAGTACCTACTTACTCAATAAGTTTTTATTTGATAGTACTATACTATTTATTATTCTACCTATGCCGCCCATAACAACCCAATGCTGGACTCTAGTTTCCTCTTACAAATGTGAGGGATACTTTATGAATCTTATATAGAATTTTAAGTATGCAGTTTTCCTCATAATATTTCTTTCACCGATGCAAGTGATAATTAATGTTATATGAACCGAACTTATTAAAAATTATATCTGCATACAGGGTTTGAACTCCCGACAATCGTTAAAGGACCAAAATTCGAACCACTGCTACTATTTAATGACTTATATTCTTCAATTCCAGGTGCAGTTTACAATTATCATGATTCATTTCCTAATACTGATGTTCGCCGAAGACTGCAACTACCCGCGACAGCCGGCCTACATCCTCGTCCCGCAAAACTTATTCATGGTGATCCTGTTCTGCGACTTCTACTATCGATCTTACATAAAACCCAAAAGAATTCAGCACCGTAATTAAAAAATAAAGATATTTTTAAGTGTCGTTTATTATTTAATTTTAGAGTATAATGGGCCCAAAAATTTTCATTACAACCTCTAACCCCCATGGGACGTATAGCTATGTAAATAGTGGAATCACATTTAAATTTCATTAATCGATAAGTGCCGATGCTTCTATTTTTTTTTAATAATTATATTTAAATATAATTATAAGAGGTTTACAAATTTACACAGTTATATCGCCATATTAGATTTCTGTGTCGCAATGACATGGACAACAAAACAACAACAAGACCTACAATTCTAGAACAAACTTTTATATGACAAATATCTGCTCCCGCCGAAAATCGGACTCTGATAATCTTCGCTTCATAAGCAAGATCATTAAAAACTAGACTACGAGGTCGTTGTATAAAATGTATTGTTATTCTAAGGATTCAAAAAAAGCTTCGAGTGAATAAATAAAAAAAAATAAGGTTTATTGAAAAAATTTACATTAAAAAAACATATGTATTTCTA
>DWPA01001669.1:0-17812 GCA_018251375.1 Calpodes ethlius | reverse complement strand
TTTAAAATTAATATAATTACAAGATAATTATAATATAATGTAAGCCTTTTAAAATGCACCAAAATTACTGTACCTATTTATCGGAATTATCAACTACTTTGGACTATGAATAACCGAGGTTTAGTGATTGATTATGTGTGTTGAAAAAAATCAACGTCAGCCATGAGGTTACTTGGGTAGTTGTACGTGTGATCGTAAGAGATAAAAAATTTCATGACCTTGTCGTGTAACCATGGTTTCCAAGGGAGCTACATTTCGCGGGTTAGTTGAGAATACGACCCGGAACAGAAGTCTATAATTGTATCAATATACATCTAAATCCATTCACGACTTTTCGTGTTACTAAAGGACAGATAAACAGACACCAATCCTTTATTTAAACTCGTTATTTATTATCTAGGTAAAGTTTTGAAAAATATACAATTTCTGAAAAAATATCCATTGAGATTCATTATAATAAAGATTTATGTACTTAAGAGTTCACGAAAAATTGCAAATCGTTCATATGAGAGCGGCTCTTAAAAAGAATAATCACACTATGACAAAACAAAAAGCTGAAAATCTGGCCAATCCATTTAACACTGGAAACTGTAGCTCTCTAAAGAATAAAAGAGACTTGCGAAGCGAATATTCATTTACGTGAATACCTAATATCGTCCGGTGAAAATTTCCAAGCAGTGAAACTAAATTATAAACGATTAGAATGAAGTACTATTTTCATGTTGCCGGTACGCTTACTGGCATAACTGATATGTACTTCTTATTAACTTTTTTAAACACTTCAAACGAGTAAACGTTAAAGTTCGTTCTAGACGTGTTGAAAGCTTCTTACAATATTATACTAAATTTCATCGCCATGTCTTCTTAGACAGTGGAATTAGAAGTTATTTATTCGAATGTTACAAAAAAGTTACTATATAAAAGAATTATTTAAAACATTTACGATGTACGAATATGTAGTATTCGAAATTATAATTATGTTGCGAATGACAGAAAACATTTTTGCTACCTTTGCTGAAAGATCAGCTTTTTTGCTTGAATCCTTTGCTAGAAAGGAGTCCTTTGCATCCTATATTATTAGCATATCAAAATCTCTAACATGTGCTATATCAATCTGACCCACATGTGTGGTTCAGTCACCTCGGAGCCAGTGAAACTTTTAAAACTTATTTCACACCGCGCTGCTCAATTGGATTAACAAACAGAAAACACACATATTCCAACCCGGTAAAATTTTATCATAACAAACAATTTCGCTAAATTAACACAATATTAGTACCCGACAAACAATTTCATTCAAATCAAATCATTTTCAAATTTACATAATAAAACATAAAATTGGAATAAACAACTCAAAAGTTTACATCAAATATTAGCACACAGAACATAGTACACGCGTAAAATTGAGAGCAAACACTGGCTGTTAAAAAGTTATACTGATAAATACATAAAGTTGTGGACGTTACGAAGCGTACAACAAACTTTGTTACATTAGAGCCAACAGTAACAACAATGTTATTTGTTCTGTTGCTGTTGTCATTATGAACGTGTCCACTTGTCATACTATTTATTTATACCTTCTATATATTACTTAATACTAAAGATGGTTTGCAGTTACTATGAGTATATAAATACTACCGGCATCGTATGTGACCATTTAGTTTTACTCTTTGTTGTAATTAATATCTAACAATCATTAAAACATTTCAATGTCACCATCAGTGACAGAATGAAGAACGGTAAGGACGATGTGCAATGGACACTCCAGGTAAGGAATATAGGAAATTATTTTTATTCTTAGCTGACTTAAGTTTTTACGTAAATTATTCCTAAAAGTTAACATAAGTCTGAGGACGCATGGAGACATGTGAAACGTGGTGCAGTCATGCTTTGGATGTTTAGTTCAAAAATTATGTATATTTTCACCTTGTAGTAATAGTAGTAATAATAATTTTCAGGCCTGTTAGATCAATGAGGTATGGTCAACATCTAATTATTGATTGTTCATATGAAGAACACATGGTGCGGCGAGAAAGAGTAAAATATGATTCTGTTCATGTTACTCTACTAATTATAATGTGGACTGTGGTGCCATCTGTTATCGAGAGCAAACAGCCCTCGCCACAAATATTAACATCGGTGACTAAGAGCAATTTTAAAACACTTAAGGGCATATTCAAACTCTACATATTCAAATCAGTTGATTAACAACTGACAAAAAAAAATCGCCTATTAGCTTATTAAGAAATGATATATAGATAGATTATTGAAAACTGCCGGACTAACAAAACTGCTTAATAACGGAAGTGAATAAATCATCTTATACGAGTATGTTCAACAATTTACATTCGCAAACGTTCTGAAAAACTTCGAGTCAAACGACTCAAAACTGGAACATCTGGTGTATACCAATCGTTTGTAAAGACATTAATATCACTGGACTTTTCAGAAGTAGAGATTTACGACAAGCCGGTTGACAAATAGATACAAGTCATAAACGTATTCATTGTACGACTATAAACTATGTGATTTATCGTATGGCTGAAAGAAAATTTAAAATAAAATGACTAATAACTTAATTCTTCTACTCATGTTAGTCATTTTATGAGAATGTTTGATAAAAATTTAGGTGAATAGATTTTATGACGATCTAGAAATAACCGGCATATTATACAGGTCTCATTTAGAAGGGAGAAAATAACATTTACGAATTTTTTTTTTTTGTTTTTATTATGAACAATATTTTTTAAAAGGTAAACGTATAAAACAAGAGAAATTCAACCATTCTTTAAAACATGAAAGCTTTCCTATCTTTAACACGTGAACATAATTACCCTGGAAAGACCTCACAGTCAAGTGTAAAAAGATTTTCAATTACCAATCTAAATATTTAAAACATAAACTTAAATAATGAACAATTTGAGCATCTAACAATTACTATATTAGTTGGTAATTTACCTAAAAGCTTTCCAGTAGTGCTCGACAACAAAGCGTTCTAATTTTACAACATGACGAAAATTAATCACCTAAATAACTAGAACACTGTTATTTAACAACATCTACTAGTAAGTTAATCGCTTGCCGATAAACATAAACAAAACAGACAGACAAATAATAAATTGCGCAAATATATTCGTGTTTTGATAGTAACAAGGTTCGCACAATGGGAGCGTCAGTTTATTCTCACACGTCGTGCACAATGACGCGAAGGTCACTTCAATCCGTAAATGAATGTATATTTATACAAACAAATACAATAATATAACCTAAGTAACCAAGCTCATTTTTTGTATCCACTTAAAGATGAACAGATACATTATTATGGAATTTCCTGAATATCAATAACAACGAATAGCGTAAGCAATGAGAATAATCATAAATCCAGATAAACTCACTAAGTACTAAAAGCAGAGATTGTTTCTTGTCAATAAGGAATACTAAAACAATATGTAAATAAGAAATTTATCAGAAAGGAGCTACCGATGATGTTTTATACGGAGAAGAAAGGTTTTACAAATCATATTTAATGCAAACGTATAAATTCAAAAACGATTTAATAAATAAACAAAGATGTTTGAATTATTCTGAATATATCATTTATAAATACATCAAAGAAGTATTGCATTTATAACCAACCTCCTTAAAAGCAGTGCATGAACTCATTAATACATAAAAAGTATTTAACGACGACAGCTGATCAAATCATAAAAAGGTAAGGGCAACGACCCGTCCAAAAAAAGACTTTAAAACAGGATTAACAAGTAAAGCAAGTTCACGGAACGACATATTTAATGAATGAACGAAGGAAATGGTCGGAACCTTGTTAATAGATCTAAAGAAAGTTTTGTTGAACAAGCCGGTGATAGAAAACTGAGATCCAGCGATGATGAATCCTTCCCAACAGCTGCCAATAAGACCGTAGTGACAGACGGACATTAATAGACGCAGATGTTATCCAGAATAAGAAGGAATACTATTATTCACCGTCGGACGCAATCGCTTCAAATGCACCTGGAGTCATCTCATGAGCTTAAAGAAATTAATATATGTATACTTATTAACGATCGAGATGAAATGTAATTAAAAATATACATAAAAGTACAAAACACATTTAACAAGATTATGACTACGTTGACAGGCATGTGAAGAAGTAATCATGATAATTACAGAATTATTAAAGTGAAGTTATAAATACATTTTGTTTCCTAATGTACAAAAAGTAACTTAAACAATATTTAGACAAATCCAGTGAGTGATATTCTAAAAACCCCAAGTGAAAAATTTAGAATCTCGTATTTTAAAAACTCATCACATTAAATTTGCAACCGAAATCATCAGTCACCTCGCGTGCAAAATCCCGAGCTTCTCTCACGTACAACATATTTAAATTACATCCGGGCCTAAATTTGAATAATTTGCATTACCATTAGGGATTTTAGATGTTGGCGGTGAAGGTAGAAATAGCGGGATTTTTGCGTGAAATATAAAATGGAACTGTGTCGAAGGACACCATAGACTTATAATTCTAAACATTCAGTACCTACTACATGCAATATATTTATAAGCTTTTCAAAAATGTTTCTGTTTGGAAACAGTATTATTTTTGTTATATAGAAGATTCATAACATTTTATACCTGATTCAGTTTTATTCCAGGTCAGTCCTGGAATTCATAGGTATCTGCAATCGCAATCAAATTGAAATACCCTCATAGTCAATTGAAGTCAATTAGATATACTGCTGCACTTATGTCTTGTCTATTCGATATTCTAACTTTTAATAGTCACGGAATGGTTATGAATCCAAGATTGCTAAAGAGTTGATAACAAAGTTTCGAAATATACCTAGTGAAACTGGTTTCGAGAATCAAACTATCATGAATTTTCTAGTCCCAACTTATCATAAATGGAAACCTTTGCCTTTCGACGATAAACGAAGATACTTCTATTTATCTAGTTTAGATAAAAACTGACCGATAAGATTAACAACTTATGATTATTTATTTATTATAGTGTATTTGAACGACTTTGTAAATGTCTCTGACGTTGAAACTAAAATATTTTAAATATATGAAGTAGATTTTTTTACGATTCGTGATACCATAGAAAATGTCATTCAAAATTCTTCTACCGAGACGAGTGATACTTGCAATGTCACCGACACATCTGAAACCTAACGCGTTCAGTGGCGCCATAACAATGGCACTACGCACATGTGGACAACAGTTAGGTGCAATAACCTCGAAATAAAATCTGTATAGAACGTAATTAATGACGCCTAGCATTTTTTTAACAACTCAATTAAGGCGGAGTCGGAATAGTTCTTAAAAGTAACGTTAACGACGATGTATCAGAAATGTAACATACTTCACTTCGAAAAAGAATAAAATTAGAAAAACCTAGTAAATTTCTTTCTTCGATTGGAACAACTGGATAAATATTTACTTGTTAAACGAATATCTGTAACCAGTACCATACAATTTCTATTCTATACGTAAGTTACTCTATACAATTACCTCGTGTATGAGATCACAAATTGCGCACAATTCACTGTACCTTAGCCTGAATCTGGCATGGCAAGGTTGCTCTCGAGAGTGGAATTGCATCCACCAAGAATTACCGATATCTACTACATGCATTGCATTCAATGCGTACCTTGAACGTGAAATGGCAATTGATGAATGTACGGCGATAAATATCAAATATAGAAACAAGTAAAACTTGACCTTACGTGAAAACGGTAGGCATGCTGGTGTTTGGAAATATGAAGTTTGTTCTAAAATGTTCAACTGTCTAGAAATAATCGGAGTACTTATAAAAAGCTCATGTTATTTAATAACGCTTTTATAGGAAACAAAACTCACAATTCGGTTAAATATTTGTTGTGTTTGGATCATTCTAGAACGATATGAAAGTCGTGGAATTTCAAGTGCGTGGGTTTTTATTAATTTTAAAATAGTCTGGATATTTGGACATGAAATACCTACATTTCACCTGTTATTCAACACCTAAATGTTCACCCACGTGGGATAAAACATCAACAAAAAGGTTGTCGATTCCTTGCTATTATTGGTTGTTAGGCACTTTAATGTGGGTGAAATATACATTGTAATGGATCTTCCTCTTTAAATAGGGAAAGGCCTTTAAATAGGTAAATTTGTTTAATCTTGTACAAAATATTCAAGACTTTCAGATATCATTTGACACCAATAAGCATTAAGTTACACGTCAACAAAACAATAATATTTTAGAAGCTATAATTTAACTTGCAATTTTTGCTACATTATTATGTTTAGTATTAGTATGTTTGTTCGGATCAAATCTTGCAAACTACAAGTTCTTCGTTTTATTTCACTAAGTTGAAATTTTAAACATTGCTTTAGTTTCGATGACATAAGTATGACCTGACAATACAATCGGCCTTTGCTACAGACAAGAGGACCCTATCAAAGGATGAACAGTAAGTACAATTACTCCAATTTTGGCACGAGCGTAATTTTTCAAATTCTAGATCTATCAATTTTAAAGTGCATACATAGAAAAAAAATCAACTGAAAATGTCAGCATACATAACATTACATTCAATGCAATAGAAATCCTTGATATTTAACAGTCAGTTGAAATAATAACTTCCAAAGCTGAACATAAATTGCTGAATGCAGTTGGGAATGCAAATTTAGCCGCAAGAATCGACGTATGATTTCAAATAATCTATCCCTATAGAATGCTTTATAGCCGGTATTCACGTAATAACCTAAATTCGCATTGATGTATTAAGCAGTGTTCACACGAAAAGCATCTATCGCTTGTTGTCAATTACACAATCTTCAATTTATACCAACGATACTACTACAAGATAACTTACTGATTTGAACCTCTTAATTTTCAAAAATATATTTTTGTATCACAACTTGCTTTGAGGATGTAAACATCGTGAAATATGTGTAGGTATCTCAGATACTTTGTTTTCCTAAATATAAATATATATATATTGATCAGATAATGCCACAAAAGACTAGATCATCGATAAAATCAAACTTTTCTCGGTGCTCGCCAACGTTACATAACTTGGTTATTAAATAGCAAATGCCATATTATTTATTTTAGCTCTATACAATCGACAGGTTCAATTATTTATTATCTGGTAGTAACTGTGAGCTTTATTACGTGGTGAATCATTAAAGAAATAAACATTGTGAATAACGCTCAATGTATGAGCTAGTCTCAGTCGAATAGAATCAGTTGCCTATAAGCGTCTTTTGGCAGACATTAGCAAGCGCGCGTTCCGACAATCTTCTCACAGTATTTACGGCTATTGTCTTCCGGTGATATTTCTTCCAAGTAGTTGTACATCAATAGGAATTACTTTTAAATTTTAGTTTATTTTTAAATTCCGTCAAAAAACGAGGTCGTAGTTTCTTCTTACGTTATGTAAAAATAGGATGAATAAGACGTTTCATCATACTCTCGGGAATAATCAATTATATATTGACCACTTAAAATACTCAACATTAGCTTCGAGACATAATTCTGTATAACTGGCTTCCGCTTTGCGGTCGATATTTAAACGTAATTTAATTTATCAAAGGATTACTTCTCATTCATGAAACGAATATTTTATTTTAGTGGATCTTCATTACGAGATAAATGACGACTAACTTTGTGTTAGGTTAGCGGAACTAGCGTGTATGAGAATATACGATGTAAAATGTGTTAAACTTAACCTAATCGAAGTCCACTTAGGCGTACTACATAGAACCAAATGTGTGGTGGATTTCTTTTATAAATTAACTCTTAATTCTAAAAAGACTTATCAACTATCTACAGTCCTATTCAAAAATATTTTTAATAACATATTTAACTATTACTAAATCCAACATTATCAAAACTATATACTATTAAATATTGTTTACACGTAACAATCTCCTACATAATATAATTCCATGATATTACCATTGCCTAATACAAGCGCATTTAAAACTGCGAGTCACTGTGTAAAATTGCCCGAGCACAGTAACGGAAGATATGCAAATATTCCGGAAACCATTTTTCTCGTTTCTACAGTTGTTATTTGAAATGTGTGTTCTATTTAAACCTGATGAAAAAATATATATCATCAGAAATAACTTGAGCCAAAAGTTAGATGCATAAAGTTTTAAAAGTTTACATTGGATATAATAATATGCTACAGGTTCTATTTGTGTCAATTACAAATGACCAAATGCATCAACATAAGATTTTGACAAAATTTTATAAAAAAATTCGTGAGAGTTTTTTCTCCTTTCAGAATATGTTAACGATTTCTCTATACGAGTCAACCTGTGTTCTCGAGTTAGAATAAGTTTGATTTAAGTGCCGAGACTTACAAAGGCAACGTCGGCTAAGGGTATATCAGTATCATTATAGACGCCACCGATACGTTGGCGGCAACTCAAATAATACAATGTAGCTAGCCAGGCAGGTTCTGTGGAAAGATAATAAGGCAAATATTAATGATGTAATAATAATATTTACTCACAATATGCTTTCCAAGAAGCCCTACCGCCAAGCAGGATCAGGTTATGTCTTACAACATCCTAGTCTACCGGCATGGAAATGGGGTAAATATTCTAGGCCGCCTAGAATAGCCAAGCAGTTCTTGGTACTTTGGACATAACGCTTTTTTAAATCATTAGCATCACACATGGACTGTTATACCTTAAAAATCTTGCCGACAAATTTGTACCTGTTATCAACATACGTCCTCAAACATTTCACACGTAATCTATTAACAGACTCACTCAACATAACAAATTTAAAACACACGTGGAACAACATAGGCGTAGCTGACAATCGCACCGGTCATATCTTCGACGACGACCAATCATAACGCCGTGTCCCTTGGCTCCGTTCCTCGTTCCGCCCTCTTGGCGTGTAGGAGAATGACTCATTCGGAAATGTCAAACATTATGTCCACGAATTGTCAGTTGTGAGAGTAGTCTCCCAGATTGGGTCATACGTCCGCTATGCAAAGTATTCGGACATCAACCCAACGGAATGTAAATTATCTTGAGATCATTCCCTCGTTATAAATAATGTATGGTTGTGTAACCTTAACTTCAAGATATCCTTTAATTTTTAGAAAATCCTTTTGGATTTTAGATAGCATCAGTTAAGTTAAGCTTGTAATAATCCATTACAGCCCGATCAATATACTTACCTCGCGTTGGGGCAACGATATTTTACTTGTCTGGCTAATCATCGAAATAAAATTTAAGGTATAAAATACTTTTCTCGCATTCCAAAATTTCATTTTTTTGTAACAAAAAATTAAGAGACGGTCCAGAAAGTTCATTTGTCAGTCAAGACCAGAAGTATAAACTGTTAGTTATGTCGACACAAAAAGCATTCTTAGCTTGTCGTCTAATGCGAAGCTACTATGTATAAGGGCACTGGACTACCCTTCTTCGACAGCTGTTACCATCAAATATCTAATGTACGCATACCCAGCGTCCGTCGATTAAACTTGGCAATCGATTAAAATCAGAATCGCCCGTAATCGAATAATCGTTGCGGTTCGGGACGTCCAATCGATTCGTCGTTATCGGCGGTGTTCCATGATTTATGAGGCCAGCGGAAGTAACGTTTAATGCTTTAAGAGGCTAACTTTTCCTCGGAAACTC
Organism: Calpodes ethlius; assembly: GCA_018251375.1. Classification (NCBI taxonomy): domain Eukaryota; kingdom Metazoa; phylum Arthropoda; class Insecta; order Lepidoptera; family Hesperiidae; genus Calpodes; species Calpodes ethlius. The sequence goes on along the minus strand of DWPA01001669.1, from coordinate 8,152 downwards.
CGACGATCGTTTGCGAATATCAGACTAGGTAGTTAAACTTTTGTTTTTATGCAATCTGTCACCGATATATGACATATTTCTATTGTTTTAAAATTACTTTCAAAAGCGTATATCCTTATACAAAAGCAAAATTCAGGAATACTGTGGTTCTTAATGTTAATTTTTTTGTTTACACTAATCATCGAATGCAGCTATGACATTAAAGCCTTGTCTTAAAGTCTTTGATTCACATAAGAACTTCAATAATTTGGATTACCAAATAACCGAAGCAGCGTAGCGTAGAATAAGCATACTAAGTTATAAGGTTAGTCCACTTTCTAGGAGTAACCAAGTTATTTTCAGCAGATCTTGATTTAGACCATTAAAGATCTATAATATAAAACACAATAAAAAAATAATTACAGGCTTCGAAAATTATAGAGCATCAGGCCGAAGCCTGAGGAATCAGTTACGAATTTGAAAATTTGTTTATCACCCACATGCTGCCACGATGACTTTTCTGGTCCGAGTATGTTCTGATTACGAGGTTCCTCCTTATCTGACACTCTATTGCAATCCTTTTAGTTCCAAATTGTATTTTACGAGTGTTCAAGCGTCCACTGTGCCATGCGTTACTCCTTCACATAGGTTTATATGTTATAAGCTCTAAAATATATGTGGATATTAATATTTAACCAAAGAACATCAATATCTGTTGCCACCATACCTCGACCAGACCAACGTTTCAATGCATTTCATTACCTTTGGCACGAGTACCTAACATTCTGTCCGATGATATAAACAATATGGTGATTTTATGGCCTATTACTGCATTAGCATCTGCCTTGTAATATTTGTCTAAGCGAGGGTATGTCCTACGCAACCGCAAATACACACCTCTGCACACGGTATCCGGACCTAGTTTTCAACTAACAATAAATAGACACGTCACAAATCTAAATACGTATGATAAAGATAGAAGAGAGCTCCATAATCCAAAAAAATATGTAAAATAATCCATGAACAGGCACCTTACACTGCTACTATATTTTAAAATATAATATTTGGACTTGAACGCGTACACTTACAACTTTTTTGGGTATTGGAAACCTGTATAAAAAGGTAAGTAACAAGGGAGCAAACCAGCTCTCAAATGATTAGTTATCACCGCCGCCCGTGGACGTCAAAAACAACAAAATGTTTCAAGCGAAACGTCGCCGGCAAAGGACCTGTTTATAACTGGCTCTCCGATACTGCATCGGACACGTAAAATATTTCACAATCGATTCCAGGAAGAGGTTGGGATAGATATAAACTTCTTCCTTCCTAGTAGAGAAAACTAAAGATATATCCTACCACAGTATGAATACTGTTGAAATCAAATTGAGCCCAGAATGAAGCGAGCCAATAGGAACGACCGTTCCTATACCGTTCTTTATTAGTTAGCAGAATGCATCAAGAGCAGGGGAGGTTCGCATGGAATGGATGAAGGCTCTTAGACTCCAGAAATCCTACGATAATATATAAAGAATAAAGTTACTATTTTTCTGAATTATTTTTCACCAATTTTATTTAGTGGATAGACCGGGACAATTACTTAAAACTCCCTCGCCAGCCATCTGATACATTTTACTTTTCTCCGGGATCTCGAGGGAAAGCAGCGATGTATGTTCCTGCACGTAGTTCTTTTTAAACATTATCAGTAAAATTACTTCCTTCAGAAGATTTATACGTGAGATTATAATATCCATTACGATTACGAACGAGGACGAGGACGCTTAGTTTCTATTAAATAATTAAGCGACACCTGAGGACATGCATGTACCACCATATTCGAGTAGGTGATGACTAACCAACCATGATGACGAGCTCTTTCGACGCATTTTCTAAGAAATCCATGTTAAAACGCATTGGAAGCTTAAGGCAAAATTAGCACAAGGACTACAGGAACGCATCATCATGTAGGTAGAAAATTCTTTGAAAATATCTAAATAAAACACTTCGTGATATTTGCATCTATTAGTATCTGTGTCTTACACAAACAAATATTCACTCTGTAAAGATAAATTAACCGTACAATACATAAAATTAAATAGTTTCTTTGAAGTTCACATTTGAGATAAAAGGACTGTCACTTCGTATCATAAACATACACTACAGGTATGCAATGCTTACAAATAATTCACAGTAATTTACAAGCATATTAAATAACAGAAACGGGCCACACTTCACAAGCCTCCACGTATTGTAGCTACAAACGATCACATAAAACGAATAAAAAATATTTTTAAAAACTTATATTTACGCTATTTTAAGATTTTAACTCCGATAAATTTACATCTGTTCGTTATAATTATACGGCGGGATAAATAACTCATCACACATGATTCATGCAGCACACTACATATTTCATCTCATGACGTTAGGAAGTTCGAAAATGAATCAGTCGTAAAAAGTACGCCCGAGTACTATATTAGAATATATTCTAATTAAACAAGCTACTCCCATGAATTAGAGTTTTCCTGAAACTTTTTTAGATTTTTTTCATAAGTTCGATACTTTTTTGTTGCGATTGCTATTCTAGAGACGTTTAGATTACGTATGATAAAGATAGTGGTATACGTTAGTAATAAGACGATAGTGGTAGGGATAAACTTCAGGTTTTCACTTACAGTTAGTGTCCGAACAAATATTTATTATTGTTCCGCAAGTAACTTCGCGACCGTCACCATATTTATAAAGCTTGAAAAAGAAACCGCGAACAGACTATAGCAATGAAAATGGAACGTAATGTTTTATACATGAAAATATAACCATCTATAAAAATTTCCGACTACGAAGAACGTGGACACATGCAATTTCAAAGATTGTTATACAAAGTTGGTTAAGAATTTTAAGTTAAAGTAAAAATTCTTATTAGATGTATAGGCTAGATCGTATTTATAAAAATTATGAGTCGTACAAAAGAATGCTTGTTCGGAAATAATTGGGTTTACATAGAAACTTATTAATTTCTCAAAATTATTAAATTTTCTCTTGAGTTTCGCACGTTACGCTACCTAACTACGTAAATATATCGCTGAGAATATTTTGTTGTTCAGTGTCTCCTGGGGTTATACGCGAGAAACAAACGTCTGGTACTTACGATCGGTCTTTTATTTGTTATAAAGATGGTGTCGGAAAAACAACATTTTTAATATGATTTCGCCGACCGCATCGAAGAAAGATGCATATCAACGAAAATATAAATTAACTCAAGATTTTTTTATCGACAAATTTCACGTAACTTGAGTATATGACTAAAAAGCAAGTGCAAAGTTTCTTTCAGTTATGCATTTGGTGTTACTAATGTTTTGCATTTTTTAATTCTGAAATTTTAAAACATATTATACAGAAATAAAATTATGGAACTATTTGTTATTTGTTAAGTATATTTAACTAAATTTAATAAAAAAGCAGACAATGACTTAAACAATAACACTAGTAGGAACTTAAATATAACTAATATAAAAGTTACCTCATTAACTGCCAACTTGAACATCATTTTGTGCAATACAAATTAACTAAATAAATAAATTTAACTTATTTTATGCCATAAATAAACAATGTTTTTATTCAGTAAATTTATCATATGAATTACAAAATTTATTATAAATTAGTATTTGTTGTAAATCTTATCTTATCTGATTGTTTAAATTATGTTAACCAACTATGATTAAACACATTACTTTATACACAACTTTAAAATGGCTATCAGTCATGTAACATTATAATAATTTAATTAATTCTGAATTAATACATACTTTATAATTGACTCACACTACTCACACTCTCACTAATTGAATAAATTTAGTATGAATAATAAGTACAGCATCAGAATGTTGTTGTGATACAATTTTTGCTATGGTTCCTGACCTTCCAATCATTAGATATCAATCAAGAGGAATATCTATTACCCCCTAATTTTCAAACAACCCTATGAGGTCTCACAGTGCAATAGAAAGATAGGTTCAATTGTTTGTATTACTTATTAAATCAGTCACACAAATTGACCACTCAATCTATTAAATTCTCACATTGATTTCTTGTTTACTCCTTAGACTTACATAAAATTAGTAATCATGGAACGCTAGACAAATATCCACATTTTAATTTATACTTCTTCCAAAGCAATCAATTACTTTTTAATCTTAACCAGAATGCTTGCCTCATAGTTAAATACATGACAATGTAAGTATTAATACCTGTTTCTTCTACATTTTCATGCATAGAAATTTTGTAAGGTACAGATTGAGTGGTTTTTAGTTTAATTGGATAAAAAATAATTCTTTCTTATTTACAGGATATATTTCTTTATTTTTATTCAGATTAGTGTAGTTGAATATAATATTACCAGCCAGTCACACTTTTCGTCATAAATCTTAAGTTTTGATATGAAATGGGTAACACTTCTCTACTCTATACCAATATAGAAACTTTATACAAACTTTTGATAAAAAATCGTACTGTTACATTTACAGTGAAAACAAAAAATTAACGTGACAAAATATAAAGTAATTGGCACAATACACCCATTTGATCTTCAAAGAAAACTAACCGAGGTTCTTATTTTAAAAATTAAAATACATACACTGTGACTGAGGGTATCGTATTGTACCAAGAACAAAAGTAAATTTTCCCGCCTGTCATACCAGACCTAATGACCGAAACGTGTCAATCACAATAATTGACAGCCTGGCATGGAGTTATTTTCGTATTCCGTTCCCGGCGAGGAAGGCAACTTTATACTATGAAACCGTGAGCATCACAAAATACACAAATCATTGTCATCTGTCAATAACGTAACCTCAAATATCAAAAATCAACAACCTAGCGTGGCCACAACAACAAAATATACAGTGTGTAATTGGGAATGAAATAGGTATTTAACAATTAAATGAATTAGAATGATAGGGTGACCGCGTCCCCGGCGTTAGAGCCAAAACATGATGGTAGGAGAGTAGCAAAACACGGCCATTTTCGTCCAAGTGAATGTAGCTGTTTGTCAAAAGTGTTTGGAAATTTAAAACTCACCCTTTCCACATCGAGCTCGGTCCCAGTACACAGTCTCTTGCCACCACTACCGTTGTAAGCCATTGTGCACCACAAAATTAAACACAAATCACACTTAAACGCGTTTAGCAAGAACGAAAGCGAGAATACCACCGCTCACGATGGTTGCGAGTAGACTGGTTGATTGACCGAATGATTTGAAACAAGCACGAATGAAGTGAACAACAGAATGGTAACGCGGCACGATTAATACAGATAATAAATAGCCCGGATTTATACAGGAAAAAAAATATATAAATCTTGAGCACAAACTTTAAGTTTTTACTTAGGTTATTATTAAATACCGCATAATTATAACACAATAATTATTTTATTTTTCTTATACCTAATGACTCTTTTCATGCATTTTGCCATACTCTAAAAATATTACTAATAATCAGATTAATTTTCTAAACCTTAACTTAAAAAGGAAAAATCTAGTGCCTAAGTAAATTTTTGTTTGCCTGTATTTTAGTTTCGTAATCAGTAAATTATAATTTTGTAGTAAATACTTATTATCTCTACCTCATCTGTGGCACAGCATTCATAACAAATAACCAAGTGTCAGTACTCAGTAGGTATTTGTATGAGAACGTATTTTTGCCGGCGTCTTTTTTACAATAAAATAAACAAACCTGAAACAATATTACATTGATGCCGTGCTTATGGATAACTCAATAGAAGAAGTAGAAATCAAAATTGAATATAATGAAACTTTTGAAATTGATCCACTATGTGACAAGAATATAAATAGTTCAGAATCAATTACAGGAATTGAAAACAGTTGTAAACCAGATAATCGTAGCGATGTAAGCATATCTTCCAGATCCCTCTAATTTAGTAAACCTTCCCTCTTCGTGATATATCATTAAGTTTAAACTCGACAGTATCAAACCATAACTAGTTTTGCTTTTGTATCTTTTGGATGTAATGCCTAATAGACAGCACTAAGTTTTAATGTAACTGTTGATCTTAGAAGAGAGTGATCTCTGCCATGGAATGCGTAGTTATTTCTTACCAATTATAACCAAGAGACAATTTATGATCTTACAAACACTATGTAGAATATATGTGACTTCCCATGGATGTATCCAGCGTCTGATCCAGGGTGCGACAACTCAGTTATGTCGATCTAAAAAGGCGTAATTTAGATATTTTATGACTGGATACAAATTAGGTCTTTTTTCGCTTAAGAGGGGGAGGTGATGTTGGATGAGGTACCAGGTAGGTAGGTGGACAGAAGAATTCATGTCTTATGTTTTCCTTTCAGCCATGCCAGATTGTGACAGCAGACAAAACAAACATTTATTTTAATGAATTCAAGACATTACATCCTAACTTAGATAATGTAAGTATATTAATTTATCTGGTGCAAGAAAAATCATGTTAACAAACAATGCCTATGATGTCCTTTTCTTTTGAATGATGATTTAATTCAACTTTATTAGTGTATATCAAATAAATAAAATGAAATTATTCTCGTATTAAACTCTTTATTGCAGTTAAAAGGAAGTGAACTAACATGGTATGATTTAATAGATGATTCTGGAAGATTTCTGTGCAAATTGTGTGATTTAAAATACTCCACCCAACAAACACTTAGGTTCCACGTCAAAACTAAACATCCGGAGCATGCCAGTCATATACAAGGAAATTTAGTAAAACTCAAAAGAAAAAGCAAATTAAAATGCCATATATGTAAAGAGCGATTCAAGGAAATATTGGCATTGAAATCTCATGTAGTTAATAAACATTCACTAGAAGATATGAAAACCTCATGCTTGTACTGTGATGCTGTGTTTCGTACTGAAAATGAAATGTCAAATCACTTATTAATACAGCATAAGAAAGTGACCCGTAAGTCTACATATATATGCAAAATATGTGGATACCGAACATCTACAAAGTCACATTACAATCAGCATCAGAATACTCATGTAGGAGATAAAGATAAGAAATGTGGATACTGTGATTACGTCACTAACTATTCACCAAATTTAAAGATTCATGAACGAATACACACAAAAGATAAACTGTATGTATGTGAATTCACGAACTGTAACTACCGATGCTCTGCCAAATCTGCATTAAAGAGTCATCAGTTGAAACATAATCCTGAAGATAATGTACTTTATTGTGATAAATGTAGTTATAAAACTATCTATAGACAATCTTTAAAGAGACACAATGATTGTCATAAGCGGAACAGTCTTAAATTAAAATTGTACTGATTTATTAAGTTGGTATTATTAATCTACTTTTCAACAGTCTACAATTAAAAAGGATTACGATATATACTTTAACAAATATGTGGCACCTCCCTCTTTTCCAATGAAAAATGCTCTACACTAAACAATAGTATTTGTGTATCAAATACATACATCTGACACTATTAACTGCAGAGGTTTCTTTTATTCACAGTCTGACAAAATCTTTTCCTTCACCACATATGTGCAACTCTCTAATATTTGGGAATAATTCATGTGAAGGTTTTAATGTGAAATCATGGGTTAAGGCACATTTCAGAGACATATATAAACAATAATTGGGGATGCACTATGGCCAAGGACCATGAACCAGGCTCAATTCAACATTTACTGTGCCTGAGTGTTGATGTTGACACGCAGTGTACTGGGCTTCATTGATATATTCTTTATTGAATAATTTCAAAATCCCTATTTGTTCACTAATACTGTGAGGCCTCATAGAATGGTTTGTGAATAGGGGGGTTAGTGTTTTTAGTATGTTTAACACAATATTTCTGAATCATTATGTTAACCAATCTATTTGTGTTTGCTTATTATTATTTACTCTGTAATTATAACTTGAAGATAATTTACAAAAGAGAGTAAAAATTATATGGAAACAACAAAAGTAATAAACATCATTTATTATTAACATTTTACTTACTACTTATATGTATGTACCTATAATTTGTACAAACTTATATAACTAAATTATTATTCTGTTATGTATGTGTACCAATGACGCTATTAATTTAGAAAATTCACCCTAAATTCACTTATTTTAAACATCACAAATTCTGCATATTCATAAATTTTATAGTACCCTACTTACTTGA
>DWPA01001668.1:0-17815 GCA_018251375.1 Calpodes ethlius | reverse complement strand
ATAAGTTTAATATCATTGATACTTTTTCTCGTCATAATTTACAATAGAAGTATTAAAATTCTAATTATCTTTCAATTAGAAATAATTTATATACACTTACTTAATGCACGTAACTATTTTTTATTAATATCAAAAAACATTTGAATTTCCGGATTATCCCTCAGTGTAGATTTATTGAATCAGAGGTATTTTATTTTATTTATTTCTGCTTCATTTACAGACTAGATAAAGTTGAGGGATTAGGAAAATTTTTTAAATATTCCATTGTGTAATTCTAATTTGGACAATTATTTTTAAATATTTGCTTTCAATGATTAATAGTGTTATTATTTCAGGCATCACCGCCCAGCAATATAGTTTTAAGTCCCAAAATAGAACCATCCGAGTGCAATGCTACATCACCACAACATGCTTTAAGTATAGAGGATATCATAGGGCCGGTAGTTAACTACTCTGAGTTCACCGATGCAGAAAAAAGGGCAATCAAAAAACAGCAAAGGATGATTAAGAATCGGTGAGAATTACTAACACTTCTTGTAAAGTAAATAAAAAAGGCCTAAAAAGGCCAAACAACATGGACATTTGTAAGGAACCATTTAGTCATAGTGACTTTGTTTTTCTCTTATAAGTAGTTTTATAATTATATCGTTCATTAAATATTTAAATTCCATTGATACTTACACTAATAAAAAGTTAATTTACTACTAAAAATTTAGTACCTAATTGCATTTCTTAATATTAAAGTCAATTACTATATTAAATGTTTTTATTTTGCCTATTAGAGAAACAGCTTGTCGATCTCGACAGAAGAAGAAGGAACATCTAGCGTCATTAGAACAGCAGTTGTTCGAAGCTCAGCAAGAGATATCCAGGCTACGGCTGGAGAACAGACAGCTGAGAGAAAAGCTTGAAACTAACGAGAGAATTAGAAAAGTAAAGTATCTTTAAAACAAGAGTTTTACCCCAGTCCCCCCGCCCCTCCCTCCCGAAACGCTTTTCTATTCACGCTGACAATTAAAATGCAAGTAATTTTAATAAGGTAATAAACATTTGCCGTATATTGTCGGAGCGTGAACAGAAAACTTCGTCTAGATCCCCTGTAATTTAAGTTACATGTGCATGTTACTGAGTGTGGCGTGTGCTTATTCACAGATACCGAGACTTAATACATCATTCATAGTTCCCAAAAAGAATATCGCTGTCATATTTGCTATGGTGTTCATGGTAACACTCAACTGGAACTCCATTGGGTATGTATGATTTTGTTTGTGAATGTTCATAGGTGTATATGTAAATGGACTCAGTTTCGTTTTTATTATTTATTCTTTATTAACACTTTTTAAACCAGTGATGTTTAGTTCATTATAAATTGTGTGATATAACAGTTGACCTTTATTCATAAGAGTTATTTTGAGATATTAATTTTAACCTCCATGGAATTTATGTTTTTGTACACCTGTTCAAATTGAAAAGAAAATTAAATTGCATTTTATTTTTATAACAATAAGTTGAATGTCATTATAAAGTTAAACTGCAATAATTATTTACATTTTAAGGTGGAATTCGAGATCTTTCGTTGGTCCTACTAGTTCACATCATAGCTCACGGCATCTGCTATGGTCTGAAGATACTAAAGACATTTCATCTCCAGGTAAGATTCTATATAAACTAATACATGATATTTAATTTAAATTTTCTTTGTGCATTGAAAACAAGCTGTACGTATTATTTGTTTTACTCATTTACATACTGTGAAATTGATAAACAAATTTCTGTACCGTACAAGAGTACAATTGTAGCGACACTACACTACGCATCACACAGTGACGTCACGCCCGACCTGAATCACGCTATCGAAGTTTTCGAGATCGCTTGCATAATTATATAACTAATAGTTCCGAACATGATCAGTCAGAGTTCAACTGCTCTCCAGGCATGACACTTCGCCAAAATAACTATAACAATTCCAATAGGTTAGTTCTTAGTGATGCTGTTCGTGTAGCTAGATGTCCTGGGTTCGATTTTAGACCGGGCGGGTATTTATGAGAAAGTTTTGTTCTCCGGTCGTGGGGGTTAGTGATATGTATATATATGTTTTCCATGTCTTCCGCGACTCAGGTATCTTATAAGCGGTAACAAATTTCTAAGCTTTTAGGAAAATATTAACAAGACTACACTACTTACACTAGGTGCATATTTATTATATATATTTTTTTGTAGATTACGATCAATATGTCAATCGCAGCAACGACGGCACGGACTGTCAGAATAGAACGTTAAGCGGCAACAACTACAACAATATAAATCAAACTGAGAGCATACGGATAGCGGGCGACCTCAACCGGTGGATTGGAAGCGGAAAGACATTGAATTGGACCAATTCCTCGAAGAAGAAATCATCTGTTTATGTCAACGAAGAGAATATTAATGGTATGAATTTCATGATCATTTAGTAGAAGAGATCTTTTGATTAGTCACGTAAGGAATTTCCTTTACGTTTAAGTAAAGGCACATGTTATATAACATAAAAGGACTATAAATATGTCAATATTTCTGAGTAATCATAGGAGCTGTCAACCACCTAATGTAGTTCGTAGGGCTTCTAGTTTGTACCTACTGTTACTCATAAAATTTCTTATTTTTTTTTGCTTTTCCACCCTCCTCACAGGGCAAAAATATCCCCGTTTTCCCTCCTAAACCAAAAGCTGGTTATGCTTATGCGTAACTATTATTACCGTACTAGCGTTCTTATGGATTCTAGTATGCGGCCATAATAAGTTATTTTGTAACTATTTATAGCATTATTAATATGTAAGATGCATTAAATATACCACAATTCTCTTCAGTAACGAATATTATAAGTTTTGTAAGCATATAAAACTTGAAGAAAATATGGCTTTAACTTATAAATTGACTTCTACAGGGCTCGAGTTCTCATCATTGAAGAGGCCGAAAGCTTAACCTGAAAATCATATACTTTAAACTAATGAGTTGTAACTTTGACTACAATCAATCAGTTGTTACAGTGTTTACAGATTAAAAAACTAACTATTACACTTTAGTTTAGATGTTTATAATTACCATCATATCGCTTCGAGCCTTCAATTATCTGTGTTGCTGTAATGTTAGCTGTTATTAACAACGTTAATACGTTCAAATATTTTTTTAAATTTAAATGGTTTTAAATTCGTTACGGTAATCTTGTACCTAACTAGTAGTACCACTAATATTTCTTGGCCAAGGATCGCGATGCTCGAGTTAAGCAGGTTATTGTGTTACCTAAGTCCGTGCCACCCAAAACAAAGAGAATCCTAGTGGAGGGGAGGGGGGGTGATTTAAATTAAATATTGATTATATGAATTTGGCTTTATATATTCCATCCCCTATTATGTGGTAATTATTGTTTCAGGCGGATTGCTGGAGACGTACAAGCTGTTTAACAGACTCAGTATAGATAGCAACATGGTCGAGATTCCAGTGTTGAATAAGTACCAAGCCAAGAACGTACGAGACAAATCGCGTCTCCGACGATTGCGACGGTCGATGCCCGTTGAGAAGGACGTCGATTTTGCCGATGATACCGTCTACTACGAGCGTCTTTACCAGAAACCTCTGAGGAAGCCCATGAATAACTTTGATATCGATCTGAGCGAATGGAACGAGCTACTCAGAGCGCTACAGAGGCGTGACGATACGTTCTACGTGGTCGGCGTGGGGAAGGGCGAGCACCTGTTACTGCCGGCCGTCTCTCATAACATTACCAGGCCGCCGAGGATGGCACTCATTCTGCCTGCCAGGTCTGGAAATGGTAAGTGCATTTTTATTTTCAAAAGTCTTCTTTTGACTTTCAATGTTTGTTAGTATGTTTGTTTATTGGGTCGAAAAAAGTGTATTTTTAGTTTAGTTTTAAATTGTAATTGTAACATTTCAGATTCTCAAATGAATGACCACGTGACTCTGATGCAGATAGACTGCTCCGTGGTCAACACTACGCTAGTCAAATTAAAGTCTGATGCCTTACCGGAGAGTCTGAGGAAGAATACACACGGTTCTAAAACAAAGGATGGTAATCACAAAATAGATAATAATATAAATCACAAAGACACAGTTGATGCTAATCTTTCTAGAATATCACAAAATATAAAAATTAACGAATCAAACGCTATTTTTCCTCAAAAGAAACAGAATAACGCTAGCAACATGGACGTTAACAAGAAGGATCTGTTTGCTCCATACATTATTTCAAAAATTGAGGAATCTAAGAAGATTGCCAACCCTAATAGAATTTGAAATTAGTCACGAAATTAGAGAAAAACAATATAATTCGTTATTTTATTTTAAAAATATTTAAGTACTTATGTTTTATCTAAATTTATAAAATCTAATGACAATTTAAATTAATTTTAGAACTGTAAAATTTGCATCAGATTAGATAGATTATTATAGTCGGTTTTTAATATAGATAATGCAAGTGGGAACATTGTTGTATACTAGTATGTAATATACTTATGTAAGTATTTTAATAATATAAATGAGTTGCATTACAACAATACATGTATTATGTGTTGAAATATAATACAGTGTTTAAGGCGTAGAAGCAGTCTGTGGATCTCACTTTCATCTAATAGACAAAAAAAACTGTATCACATGATTGCTGATTGGTTGAAATTTGACATACCATAGACAATCTGGTAAGGTTTTTAGCTATGATTATTAGACGAATACGAGATCCACAGACTGCTTATTCAACTTAAACGCTGTGTTTTTTAGAAAGACATATAATATTTGAAGTTGATCTCGCGAGCGTCAAAATTTATTTTAACCTCTAATTTTATATGCAACCCGTGTGTGTTGCACTTACGCCATGAAGACTTTAGAAGTATTCTCTATAATATTTTCAAAAGTGTGTAAAATGTGTTAATCCTTAGTCTATTAATGAACTATTATATTATATATAATAGTTTATACCGGTGTTTTTAATGTGGGCCCCACGTCCCACAGGGAGGCAGTTTGATAGTTAAGGGGAAACAATTCGAAAATGAACTCGATATGACTAAAACTTTCGGTCCGGGCCATTTAAATGTAGTGGTAGATATCGGTGCCAAATTTAAGACGAAAAAAAAACATTGAATAAAAATTAAAATGTCCTAAAATACAAAAACTGTGGCTTTGATGTCCGGTTATATAAAATTAATGCTACTTTCAACTGATTATAATAATTAAGCAATTAAGTGTTTCTCAGAAATGATAATGAACCTATTAATTGATCTATTTGACACAGATATGAGTTAGCCATTATACGCATTACAAAGACACGCTTTACACAGTTATATATGTAGACCAGACCGCATGAGTGTAATCGGTATTCGTGATGGGCACTTGTACGATTAATTTCCAACGACCTCTACACGTATCTTGTATCGAAGCGGGCTTGGGCGAATTATCACGCAACTTTTTCCTACCCTGCATTTTCGCTAGACTGCTTTATTGATTCTAGACTTTGAAAAAGATCTCGTCTTTTTTATTTTAACCCACTGTTAAACCTAATCTAACTAACTTTATATTTTTTCTTGAAAGATTTCGAATGACTGTTTCCTATGTCGTACTTTTTTATTTCTTTGTAGTATCTTGTAGGGCGATTGTTGAAAGTCTTCTAACGCAATGTAATGTTATTATAGTGATTACGTGTGTGTTACTATGCAGCGGCGGCCTTACGCATTGCGAGGCACTGGGCGGCAGGTCTTTGCGAGGCCCTTTGTCCTTCGTGAAAAGTATGGGATGCGACAATAGGTCTGGTTACTTGGTTTAGGTATTTGTCATTTTTGACGGTAATTGCAAAATTTATACAAATAAATACAATTGCTTGGGTTGTTGCGCGGGGTCCTTGCAAAAGCGAGGCCATGTTCGCCACCCCCAAAAGCCGCCGCTGTTACTAAGTATTTTAAGTTAACAAATCTCATATCTAAAACTATTTCTTTCATTTCTTTCATTGTATTTTAATCGTATTCTTTCGCTGTACCTTTACTACCAAATATATGAAATTTGTTTTTATAAAAAAAAGTAATCGGTATTCAGTTTCTCAGTCTTAAATTATATTTTATCTGTATCACATATGTACTACATAATGAACAGGAAACCTTTGTGATGGTACTTTGTAATTATGTGGAACAAAATACAGCCTTTTAAGAGTCAAATACCAATGTGATGATTAAGCTTAGTTTTTTATTAGTGGTGGTGATTGGACACAAGCGTGTGACTATTATAATATATATTAACTATTCTAATCTAAGATTACATTATTATTTATTGAAGTAAGTAAGTCAAATGTATTTGTTTCTCTTTTTATATTTTCACCTGAATTTTATTGAAATTATTTAATCGAAATTGTTAGTTTTAGTCAAGACAATAGATTTTTAGAAGTTTGCAATTAAATTTGAATGAGAAAGCAAAGGTGGTGCATTAGAGTAACCATGGCAGTGGATATTTTAACTGATCGATAATAATATTTTTATTTTGTTGACTAAGTCATCTCTATGGTAAAGTCAGGTGCCTGTTATTTTTGAATTGAGTCAAGGTATACATTATCTATCGGAATAACCCAATGAATTAATATTATATTATTGTTTATTAAATATTTTGTTGTTGTCGTTGTTCATTTAATTCTAAACGTGTTAGTATACGTAATTGTTAGTGAAAAATGTAAATTGATTATCTATCTACATATCTGTATCGAGTTTACAATAAAAAATATAAGTAAAGTAATTTTATTCTTTAAATATTTTAGTTTACAACGTATTTTGTGATAGTTATATGGTGTTGCGAGTCCCAACCAAGACACATAGTTGCCAAAAGCGAACTACTTTAGGCAATATTTTCCCAGACATGATATCAACGACATTCGAATGATTTTGCACTTCTATAAGGTCAGCTGCTGTAGTCTGCAATACTGTTGCTTTTTTGTAAGTAAAAGACACCTAACTTCCTTGTTGCTTGTTTGAATGAAGATCTGGAAATCGCAAATTGCAATACCCATAATGGTAATTTGACAAAGCAATTATTATTGTTCTATATTTGAAGGGATTCAATTCATATTTGATAAACGGACTTTCAATCACTTGATACCAAAGTAAATGATGTAATTTTGGCGGCATGGGATCAATGGGATGGGTCAACATTCTAGGCCGTTTCATTACAGTATTTATTTTACTTTGGGTATAAATTTTACCACTGCTACTATACCATTTTAGGGTTCCCTAGTAGTCAGTCTATGATCCTACAATTTATAATCTACGTTGTTGTTATTTGACGTTGTCAGGTCTGTCATGTTGAATGTTAATTTTATGTTGACATTTAACACGACATAACCTCATAAGTCGGTTTTAAAGTCGAATAAAAATGAGAATAAGCAGCAAACACGAGCAAGCTCATCAAATTGTATAACCTACAATTACTAAACAGTGAAAACATAGGTTTTCATAACAATAAACTGCAAATAAAACGGCAATAAAATGCTTATGGCACAGAGATTGAACTGTCTCAGGCTACTCAGAAATGTTCGGCCTCAACCAATACTATTCAATACAAATACAGTAAAGTATATTTCTCAGCATCCTCTGAAGTTTTTGGAAACGCAAAATTGGTGGAAGGAAAAAGACGATATCCCTAATCGGTGGCAATTAATATACAAGGCACCAATGGGTAACATCCTAAATTACACAACAGCTTACTTAACAATATCAACGGTAACAGTTGCTTGCTCCTGTCTCTACTATGCCGCTTTCTTATATGATGTAAAAACTTTTGATGATCCTCTAGTAGTTGGTGATAATGTAGTGATAGCGAATTCAAGCATAGAAGGAATGATATACCTCGGCGCTTTTGTTCTCTTTCACTTGGCAGTCAAAATAGTATTATCCAAATATGTTGTGCGATTATACCAAGATGGTGACAAATATCTGGCAGTATTTAGAGGGCACTGGTTTAATTCAATAGTAAAACATGAGTTTCATTTGAGAGATTTCAGCAAGCCTCCAACTTCAATGATTATTACTTGGAGTAATGCTAGATACTCCCTTGGTACTAAACAAGGTATTTTATTTGACAACTATTTTAAAACACCGCAACACCTCAACTACTTATTATATAAAAAAAATAATCCATCTGCTGATGACAGCCAGACTAAGTGATTCAGTTATGAAAGGTGCCGTGAAAAAATTGCACATTTTGAAATGTGATGAGGAATAACTTCTTTATAAGCGCAAAGTTTCTGAAAGGCGGTAAACTTATAATAAGGCTGTATAAAAATGTATTGTAAAATGTAAATAGCTTTAGTTTTTTTCTATGGGATAATAAATAAAATAAATAATACATTAATCTATTTATTCTAATTTCCTATTGTACTTAAGCAATTAAAATCCTCCATTGAAAGCTATGTTCCATTTTATCCTCGAGTCCTTCTTTATTGTATCAGAATTCATTGTTCTTTGATCATCGTGAAACTTGTTTAAAGCTTCAACTTGGCTATCGAGTGGTTGCAATGTCTTGGTCACAATACATTCTCCATTTTCCTTTAACACGGTATACTTAATGTCTTCTGCAGTAGGTTCTCCATAAGGAAATGTGATTGGTGTTATTTTCACTAAATGTTTGATCTTCCATAGTTTGGCATTCACTTCAGGAATATTCTTGACTATTGTCACACGATTCTCATTCTAAAAAAAAAATATTTGCTATATTTTGTTTAGATTATTCACCTTTACATCATGTATAACTTTTTATTCATGCAATCTATAAGCTCAGCTTTAGATTATTGGAAATGCATAATCATTCCAAGTGAAGCTTGGTTTATGCAATAGTTTAATAAGTAATGTAAATTTTAAAATAATCTTGAATCAAGCAACATCCAGTATCGAGGGTAGTTGTATGAGCAAACACTAGTGGGAAAAGTTCTTGAGAGCCTCTGAGCTTTCGAGAGCAATACAATATGTTATTCAACAATATATTTACATAATAATTGTTACGAAAATTCAAAGGCATTCCTTCAGCCAGCATAAGAACTTCTGAAACTTGGGTTGGCCACTAACCCTTTTGACAATTTACGCATAAGCAACGAGGTCGAGTATGCTCAAGGCATCGTTGGTTACGAGGGGAGACAATTGTCCCCTCGTGGGCCATTAAGGTATGAAAGCCAATCAATAACATACATCTTCTTGTATATTAAATTCTCTCAAGATGTCCTTTAACCGGTATGATTGATGTCTACTTCTCTTGATTCTTTCAACTCTAAATAGTTTAGATGGAGTGATTTCTGGATCCTTCTGATCTGGATGTCTGTAAAAGATGTGGAGAATAATGGCATAGCTTATTTATGAAATACTTAATCCATTTACAATATTATAACTTATTACAATATTATACTCCTTATTAATGCTAAAATTAAATAAAAATACCTGGGATAGTAACGTATTCCTCCCGGATAACGTTCTCCACCCGGATGTTTATACCCTTTGAGACGAAGAGACGAAAAAAATGGGTTAAAAACTTTTAATAATTGTTTTTGCATTTTTTATAGAGTATCATCCAGCAAAAGTAAAGTTATACTCTTTAGAGAGATAATATTATGTTCGAAGAGTACTACGAAGATCAAAATAATATAACCTGAAATAGCAATCGAAAAAAATTTGAAGTTTACGGAATATACAGAGTTCTTAAACAATAGGTAGTGACATTAGTAGGATCTACAGCCTAATCTGTGGCAGTCACTACTTTTAATAATGCAGTTTATATAAACATGTTCTATTATACCTACTTTGAAAACAAATCAATTAAAGGAAGCTTTGTATAATTATTAAAGCCTAGAAAGAGGAACATTAAGTAATTTCTTCATATTGTACTATCTGTACCAAATGTCTGCATATATTTGGCCGAACGGATGATATCCAAGGCCGTTAAAACTAAACAAATCAAGTTCAGTTCAATTCAACAGTCGACTTCAAATTTTAAATAATTTGTGTAAACTCTACAAACAAAACTTTTCAAATCAGTTTGTAGCTGTGTGTTTACTGTGTTTTTGAAGGTTATTATCACTGTTTTATAATGCGGACATAATGTTTTTATTTGTAAGGTTGCAAGTTAAGTGATTATTATAGAAACTTCCAAATACCTCATGAAGAAGGTGCGCTTTGAAACACCGACTAAACTTGTTATGGATATGATGCATGAATATGAGTGTCATTCTCCGCGGCCGTTCATGGATAGGCAAATTCTAAACATAAATTATAATGTTAATCAAGGCAGACCGGTGGTATATAGTAATGATCCAGTTGACAGGTTTGAAAATGACAATAGTTTACCGTACCCGACTGCAAATAAAACCTCCTTAGATGTAGTCCGGGAATTAGAAAACAAGAAGGTTCCCTCTTCCGATTTAGATTTGAGTATGTTGGATTATTCAAAGTCAGGAGGTAGGACACCCGTACCAAGAATAAATACCGTGTCTAAAACAGAACCTAATCGAATGGCACTTAACTCTACAGTATTAGCATCTCATAAAATTTTAACTTCAATAGAAAACACCGCAATGGGAATGCATCCATCCATTAGAAGAGATAATGACTTTTTTTTGAAAAGAGAAAATATAGGGAAATTATCCCTTGATCCTATGCATCAACATCTTGAGAAACTTAACTTTAGTAATGAGCACAATCCACTTAGAAAAAAGAGTGAATTAATGAGATTAGGTACTCACACATTAACTGATAAAGAAAATAACAGTCCAAGGGTTGAGTACATGGACTGCAATTGTCATAACTGTCTAAAAGTGAGTCATCATAATCCCCATGACATGGTACATAATAGTGATAGGACTATGGAACATTACCATAAACATTTACCTAGAATCAATTGTAATATGCATACCTGTGTACCAACGACTAACAAATGCCATTGTAACTGTAACACACACTTAATTCAACCAACTTGTAAATGTAGCAATCCACAACCTAGCCCTTTAAGCCCCAAAAATGCCATAGATAAGAAAACATGGGCTATAGAAAAGTATGAGAAAAGCCACGAGAAGGAAAGTTTAGATGTAGAAAAGTCTAATGTTGTCTTCAAAGAGAAAAGAGAGCCAACTGTGTCTGACTTATTTAAGATAATTAAGTTACAGAATGAGCAGTTACAGCTGCTTCAAGAGAAGGTTGACAAATTTATCTCTACTCATAGTAATGAGGTTCAAGAAAAGCAAAAGCTTCCTATCCAGAACTTTGTGAGCGAACAGGTGGCCGTACAAACTGTGAACTCAGAGCAGCACAAGATATCAATAGGAGTGATGACGAGTTTTGAGATGGTCCGTACATCTACTGTGATCAATAAAGAAATTGTAAAGCAATGTGAAGCGCAGATCCAATGCAATAGATCTCAGATTAGTATCAAAGAAGTAGTTTCGAAGAAACAGGCTGGAAACTTGAATTTTTTAGAAGGAATTTCACCTGTTAGTAAAAATGTTGAGAATATTAAAGATGACAATGCACAGGCTTGCTTGAACTTTAATAAGATTGAAAGCTGTCATGCAGATAATATTATTGAGGATAAGACTTTGAATGAGATGAGTCTGTATAATGTACAGGTAGACAATGCTACAACACCACTCATGTCCCCTGAACAGAGCTTGTATTTGGATATAAGAGACTATAGCGAGTGAGTATATCATATTATGTATCTAATATTATACTCTTTCTCTTTTATTATACTCTTTCTGACTGGAACTTTGGGATTTTCAGGTCAGATTCTGGCAGCGATGACCAGTCCAATGTTGGATGGACTTATTACAATAAAGTTATGGTAATAAGTAATGACAATATATTTTAATTTTCCCATTTTCTGATTCATTTTATAATATTGCATAGCAAAATAAGTAATATACTGTATAATATAATTATGATAAGAATTTCTAATGATAAAATTCTCCTTCTATATCTTTCAGACTCATGTCAATGGCATGCTACAAGACTCAGATATGCCATCTTCAGCAAGTGCTCTGTACAGACATACCAAACAAAAGTGTATGCAAATTGATAAGAGTAATGTCAGTGTTGGTAAAAGGTAATTATTAAAAAAAAATTACCACTTATTTGTCTATGGTCTGCTTTGTGGATTCATTCAGTATCAATAAACATACTTAATTTGTTTTGTTATTGATTCTAGAGTTCCATTTAGTTCATGAAAATAACAGTTTTCAGGAATAATTGTTTATAGTTGTATATTTATTATTTTACCTTAAACTGTCATGAATAACTTTTATTAAAATACAATGTATAATAAAGCTGCAGTTTGCAAATATAAAGCCAGTTCAATTAATGAGTTCAATTATATAGCAATACATGCAAGCATTGACATGGTGTTGCATCAATGTACATTGATGAAAGTATTTTTCATGTTTAAGTTCTAAAGGTGCCTTCAATCAACATAGGATTTAAATATGACAAGTACCTATTTAACGGAAATTACTTTAGAAATTTCCATTCACTAATAAGAAAAATAAATGATCTTATGTTGCTGTTATTATAGTTATTTTAATATTATTTTATTTATGACTGACTGTAACTGTTGTGGCAAATTTCACCTTTTTCAGAGTTACATTTGGCGATGATCCCTTGGTTGTACAACAACGACATATCAATACTCCAACAGATACAAGTTTGAAAATGAATCAACTTGCAGCAAAGTATTTGAAACACGCGCCAGTCTCTAATACCCCGTCGCCGAGGGAGGCAGATGAAATGTCTTTTGCTACAAGGAAATACATGGAGAGGCACAAATTATTACATGGTAAGTATATTTTTTATGTTGTACCAGACTACTGTAAGACCATCAACATTTGTATATTTTGGCGCAAGAAAGTAACAACTTTATAAGTTATTTACATAAATATATTATTAATAATTAAAGTAAATAATGGAGTATTACTTTTGCTAAATGCTATAATAATATTTTTTTTAGAAAATTGAGCATATTATTCTGTATAGTAATTGGCTCCCGTCAAGTTATATAAAAAAAAACATGAAAAAGATTGCTACTTTAAAGACTACCTACTTTTTTACTAAATACATCCAACTAATAATCTGATTAGCCTTTTAATATTAAGATGTTTTTGTGTTTAGGATGATTAGTGCAAATTATGCAGCATAATATATTTTGTGTTAATCTATTCCATGTTTAAATTTCAGGGCAAAGTGCACCAGTACAACAGGATATTCCAAGATTCCTGGACATAACAGCATTGAAGCAGCAACCGAAGTTTGTTTAGATTTTGATAGTAATTGTTTGACAATTGACTTTGTTAATTACCATCCCCTAAGGGATGAGTTTATTTATGTATGTAACTTTATGGAATGTGCAGGTATTTTATTAAGTTTTATGATATTAGTATGACTTGTATTTTAGGTATGTTTACTGTTATGTAATGAAATAAAACATTTGACGTTATTGAACAGACATTTATTTAAACTTCAGAGAAAATAACAGAGTATATTTCTACATCATTTACGTGTATTTGTTTCTCAAACAGCTGATTTTAATGTAAACACAAATTTAATTAATTCCTTTTAATATTTTGTACAATAAATATTCAGCTTAATTTCTAGACATTAATTTAGGAATGATCTTAAGTTAACATTCTCATCATTGGTTTAAATTTATCACATTTTGATGTGAGTATTTAGACATTAGACAGGAGATTAAAAATAGGCCTAATAATATTAAAACATTTTCTTTATAAATATATCTTTTTACATATCCACCTTCTGTAGGTAGTGTTTAATAGCAACTTTACTTGTACTTTTATTATATCTTCCGGATTTTATTTCGTTCACCTTATATCCTTATTACATTACTTAAGTATTACATTACTTTAAAATTGAGGTTACATTACAGTACTGTAATGAAACACCCCCAAAATTTAAAATTTTATGATAATTCCCCATATGTATTTTGATCATTTAAAACAACTGTACCAAGTAACCATGTACATCTTTATACACTATTAATCGATTATATATATATGTATATATATTTATGCTTACAAGATTAACATCAATATGATTTACACCGATTTCCTAGATCTATATCAACTTATACATATTAAAACACCAAACTCTAAATAACAGACATAACCACATCGATAAGAGTATATATGTCTTAATCAATATTTATGAGTAATGTGCATATGTTTTTGTAACTTACGGTATATTTCAGTAAATCTCAGTAACAATTTGTTAAAAGGCGTAAATTTTTATAACTAAACAATTATACAGTAAATGGAAATTAGGAAAATACGTTTATAAACCATTAAAATAAATCTCTTTCAATATTTAGACGCATTAATTTACCGTAAATAGTTTTTGTTTTGACTAGAAAAAAGTTAGTAGCTTAAATCTTTGATACTGTAGTTGCATAAAACTTATCGCTTAATTTAATTTTACTTTGGGTTCTGTTTAAAAATAGTGTAATATTAGAGTTACGTGATACATTTATTATAATACAATAAGTTTGTCAAAAAGCAGTTTTTCAGTCAATGCGACACTACTGTTCATCCTACTATTAAATACTACGAATTAAACGCAATTGGTATTGTTTTAAAACAAATGCCACTGAAAATATCAAACGAAACTACAGTACTAACTACTCGAACTTTGTAGGAACTGAAACGTGTTTAAACCTCAAAATACACTACAACTACACATTAAATATGTACATTGAAGACGAAAGACGGTACTCGAGTACCACTTAAATAATATTTCAATTCTCTTGCATCGCATATTGTATCATACTTTAATATCTAGAATGGTAACGAAATTTGGATGGCACTTCTTTTCTTGTGTCAGATAGACAATAATAAGTAGGAGATAAAGCTCCAATATTCTAGGTAAACTATTATACATCACTTTTTGTCTTGCATGTCACTGAACGAGTGTTCAAAGTTGAAGATCTCTACGAAAGTGAACCCTTGATAGAGGAACAATAGTTGCAAAATTACAATCTGCGTAACGTGTTATTAATGTCATTATTGCTGTAGGAAAGTGTAGACTTTTATTAGACGTTTTAGGACTTTTTTCTTGGAGGTAATTTTGATCTTAAAAAATTGTTCAATTCTTGAAGTGAAATTTTTATCGACATATGAGAGAAATTTGCCGTCACACTTTTCTGTTACGCGCCATGTTGATCTCACGGTGTATTCGGACGAATCAGTACTTTTCCCGCGCACTAGGGATAGCGAGTCGCTTGAACGGACTTACTATTATTTTAATAATTATCAGTTATTATAATATTTAAATACTAAAGTGATCAGCAAAATTAAAGGCTTTTATAATTCTAATTCCTGTGGATTTCTAACAAAAGAAACTAATTATATATTTTTTTCTTATACATCCAATTATTTAATTTAGAAAGAAATAAAAAAGTTTCAATTCTTAACTGTGTACACAATTTTTTTTTGTTCAGTAATACCAAAATGTTATATGAAGACGATTGAAATCAATTTTGAAGTGTTTTAAGCAATTATACCAAGAAATGTGGCCAGTGATTTAAAATGAACGAGTTTAGTAATTATCTTCTTAGTTCAAATTTAATAGGACCTTCAACTTTAAATATTTCAGTACGTACTTATGAGTTAATATTAATACATTTCTGTCAAGATTATAATACTATTAACTACGAGTAATTCCTTAATTATACAATTCGGAGCTTAATATTAACTTGATAACAACAACATTTATGACATTAATATAGATACGATTAATATATAAATACTTAGTTTATGCTTAGGTAAATATCGTTTTTCCAACAATTATGTTGATTTTCTAATTAATTCTTTATAACCTACTTTTAAAATAGATATTTAATATATGTACCTATCTATTTGCGAAGGTACAGATACCTTTCGACTGGCCCTAACAAATATCAGTGCTTATTCACTGTAAAAATATCCGTATAGATTTATTTCCAATATAATTTGAGCATAATTTTGTGCATTAATAAAACCCCGTTTAAACCATCGCGAATATACTTAATAATTGCTAAAGTAAATTTCACTAAAAGTTCCGTTAATTCATGCTAATAAAAACCTTCAGTTGACCCAAAAGTTTTGAGGAATCGAAAATTTTATTAAATGTCGTTTCGTAGATAAGTCGCCTCGTTCGTAACCTCTAATTTAATCTCACCGTCAATACCTCTTTGTTTTTAATTTACTCTTTACCAAAATGTTTAATGAAATTGAATGTTTTGAAGCAAAAGGGCATGTTAACTAGTTGAAAATAAAACTATACTATTTGCATTAAGAAATATTATATATCAAATAAGTTTTTCTGTTTCTAATCGTATTTATAACAGCATGTTCGCGATGGTTTGAGCCGAGTATTTACATATAGGTAAGTGAGATTCTGAACATCATAACTATATACATATTACATATTTAAGGCCGTCGGCGCAATATTCTTTTTATATTTTAAAACATTTAATATATATTTTTTAATAACATACCCATCTATTGAAAACTAACTCATCCTAAAGTAACGTATGTTAAAACTTACCTCATCGGATTCTTTCTGACATAGTTTTTTTTTTAATAGAAATAAGTCGAACACGAAAAGCTACTAATATATCTCTGTAACAAGACCACGAGGTTGTCTCCACAAAAATCACATTTTAATACTGCATTCGATATCGGTAATTTTGTTGCTAAAATATGAAAAATTTACTTATTTTACAATATATAGTTTTGCATAAATCATTCTTAAATATAAAACACGCTGCTATTTTTCAGAAAATAAATATATTTTTTATGTTTATGTATTTCTTTATATAAAATAGTAGGTAAGTTGGTATAAGTTTTTTTTTACTAAAATATTGGAAAATTGTGCTTAGTTCCTTATGAGTTTTTCATTACGGGATGGGGGGCTGGCCGTTGGAGTCCGTGTCGGGCTGGTCGTCTCCTCCCCCCCTGGACTTGCTGTCCAGTCTGAGTTCTGCCAGCCTCTGTCTAATACTGTTGGGTCTGCAAACAAATTTTGATCAATTACTTAATACAATGTCCATGTACAATGATCAAAATATAATGTCTAATGTTCAATGTTAAAGTACTTATGTAACTATCTATATTATCGTGAATGATATACGATGTATGTTTTTGTATGTCACGGACAACTTCTTATGATCTACTCACTTTATACTGATATTTTGGCCGAATGTACTAATTGTAATTCAATTCTCTGGTAAATACAGCATCTATGAAACAATCTTGCGTTAAATAAGAAGGGTATTTGATCAGTTCACTTATTACTTAATCCTGTCCTTTAAAATGTTATTAAGTTAAAACACTTCCATATCCATTTGAGTTCGCATCAACGCAAAAAAAAAACAAATAAACCAAAAATAGCTTTTCACAAACATCACCTATTTCTGTGTAATTATTATAGGTCTGTTAAGATTGTTTTTAATCTGTTCACCGACCTATCCGGGAAGTAGGAGGTGACGACTTGGTCCGCGGAGACGGACTGCCGCTGGTAGGTGCCGGCGCTCAGGTTGCTCTGCGGTATCTTATAGATACGCACGCACCGGCCGCTGTTTTCTGGAAGCACTGTGGGATACATTGGTTTTTAGTAAATATTCTCAAACCTTCCAGAAACAACAATGTGTGTGAATATTTTTAGTTAGGTTCGAAAAAGTATAATAAATGTAATAAAATATTTGAGCTTCTACGAGCACATTTAGTGAGAAAAGCTGTAAGAATAAGAGTAATTTTTGGCCAACATAGTGCACT
>DWPA01001667.1:0-17816 GCA_018251375.1 Calpodes ethlius | reverse complement strand
ACGAAAATATTGGCTTTTTGTAATGATTAACTGTACTAAAAATGATATTCTTCAGTTCGCGTAATTATCTTTAAATAGGTTCAGAGTTTTTATTTCAGGAATGAATAAAAAGACGCTGAGCAGATATAAAACATTCGATTTAAAGACGAAAGTGTTAGATATACATAGGCGGGTGAAAATGCGACCGCCATGCAGGAATACCATCTGAACTGGGTGAACTGGGTGACACCATATCCTCGTCCGTTGTTCGCCATTCATGTTGATCCGACTCATAATGGATGGAGACATTTACCCATTTTTAATATTTTTATGCGCAGTTTTAGTAATTAATTAAATTTCACCTTAAATAATATGGTGAAACAAGAACAATGACATGACATCAAGTAAACGAGTGTGGAACACGGAACCCAACAGCCAGCATTAAAACAACAAAGCGGCTGCTAAAATATTCAATTGTCCTATTAGTCAAGCAACCCAATCCGTGTAATGGGAGTATCATATCTCGGATTGTTGTATTTGCGATTAAGAAAGCCGGGAATCTAATGCATAAGGCAAATACAAGTTTGCATAATGTCCTGGGCTAGACGGGAGTCGTTCCTCATTAGGCAAATCTCAACGTTAGCGCACCCAATTAGTACAGTCAACGTTTAGTTATCCAATAAGGATGGATCAATCTGTCAGACAGTTTATTGAGTTACTTTTGTTTTAAGAACTGTTTTTTTATATTTTTTAATATTATTCCTGTCATTTCCCAAAATATTAAGCTTTAACTGAACGCTATTAGTGACTGGCCGACGGATAACGTAGCTTAAACCAGCAGGCGTAGAAGCATGAAACTTTGTAGGGTACTAAGACAGTTTTACAGAAAAATCTTAACCCCAAGGGATGAAATCAGTTAGAAATCGATAAGTGTATTATTTTTAGCGTAAGGAACTCCAGTTATCTTTGAGACCACATCAGCCCCGGATGCTCATTGCTCATGATGTGCCCTGATGAATTTCAAACTAGGCGCGGATGGCCTTGCGCTGTAATTTACAACGGTTAATACAACTTGTATAAAAGCCTCGTCGTCGAATTAATTGTTGAACTTATTTTTACGGATTGAAGTTACCAACAACAAATGTATTTTATCACAGTGAAACATAACATTTTCTTTACTATGTATAACGTCTTATACCGAAGCATGCTTAATTAAATGATTTACAGTACCATGCAGCATCCGGAAGTTGATCGTGAGATATCTACTGTCCTACATATCGATTTAAGAATCAACATAGTACTACGGTTATATTAAAAATGTTGTTAATATTGAATATTTAATAACAACAAAGACTACAATTAAAAAAAGATTATGTAGCCAGCCGACTTACCCACGACTTACCTAATATACAAAAGAATTTATTTTTGTTCAGGTAGTGGTGCGGTAAACAGAATCTACTGCCTTGTAATCCGCTCCAATTCACCGAGCCATATAAATAACTTAAAAAAAGCGTAGCCGGGAAAATGCTCAGATAGGAAGGGGCGTAGACGAGGAAGATTTTCGAAATATTTTCTTCTGTAAGAGCAACTATATTGGATATGAAGGTCAACCGTCTGATATAAAGCAAATTTATTCTGTTCTCTCGGTGTATTGGCTCACATAACTGGTGATCTGTGCGGCGACAGCGTCGGAATGATAACGGTCTGATTTTGTAGGACGCTTCTCCCTATATGCCTTAAATTACGCAGCGGCTTCCCAGCCCTGAAAGGTTTTATTCATAAATCTACTGGAACGTTTTCATAAAGTTGCGGAAAAATGTGCCTTTTAAGGTAATGGCAATTTGAAATATTTTTTCTTGGCGTTTAGTTAACCTGTGCCCTGTTGCTCCGAGCTCTGGTTATAATCAATTTTGTTTTGCGTAGCGGTGCCGGTGTTATGGCGTAGCGAACACTGCGTTTCACGTTCAGGGCTTATGTTTATAATCTCTTTCGATTATTGTAAAGGCTGGGTGGGCTGAAAATGGCGGTAGAAGCAGAAGAAAGTAATAATCAGATACGATATGATGCCTGATGACTTTTTTCATTTTGTGATACATACCGCTTTGTATAGGTTTCATATTATATCCTAGCTGGCTAACTATCGCATTCTGCTTGAGGCAGCCGCCAAATGCTGCCAATACGTTGTATTCTGGATGGGAGTTAGAGCTAGTTCCTTCATCCTTTCCTTTCTCTTATCTGTCTTGGCTAATAAACATAACAGTAACAGTAATAACTACCTTGAATACACTGAGTATTATATATTTTAAGGATCTTAAATATTTTTAATGAAATCTAATAAGCTTTTCAATAATAAATGGCACACAAATCAAAAAACTACCTAATTTGGTATTGAAAAACAAAATTATGACTATATTACTGTTTATTTTCGTGAATGAATCATGGAAACATATCGCGCACTTGGTGGTGACACTGTGTCACCCACACGCGTGACGACCGTGCCTTCAGTAGGATATGTCTTTGT
Source organism: Calpodes ethlius (assembly GCA_018251375.1). Lineage (NCBI taxonomy): Eukaryota > Metazoa > Arthropoda > Insecta > Lepidoptera > Hesperiidae > Calpodes > Calpodes ethlius. Next base: position 15,316 of record DWPA01001667.1, on the reverse strand, counting down.
GCACAGCCCTTTTGTGAGAAATTCCAATTAATATGTCAGTTTTTGCCAGAAAACTTACAATCATGTTGATTTCGGAACAAGATGATATATGTCTCCAATTTTATTTTTACATTACATCTCAGATATAAAACGAATTTGAATACTACCAAATGGTAGATCAAGAGCGCATCCTCTTTTGAAATATCTTTGTAAGATACCTTATTAATATAAATAAAATTTTGTTTTGATTTGATATTACAGACAGTTATTACTTATTTGTACACAAAATTTGTGTGTGTACATATAATAAATGATTCTATCGGATAAAAAACAATTGCAATACAGTATGATATAGGCGGCCTTATTGCCTTTTTATAATAGAACGATTACTAATTGGTGATATTTATAAAGATACAATAGTTATTATGAAATATATCACTATAGTGATAATTATAATGAAAGAGACAACAAGTTAGTGATGAATTATTGTTTGAAAGTGGGTGAGTGGAATACAATTGTTTAACCTATTTTAAGAGTAGTAATTGCGCACGATAGAAGAAAAGATTTCCAACATCAGCTACGCAAATAGATATTGAGTGAAAGAAGAAAAATTGTCATTTAAAGAGTTTATGAGCGGATCGGAGAAAGTAATTTTGTGTAATATTACGGGTAAATTCTAACGCTTTCAAATAATATTTTTATAACGCCAGCCACTGATTTTCAATGTAACATAGTTATAGGGTATTCTTCAGGAGTCCGCAAACATAAGAAAATATTTATATCCTACAATGGACTGTCTAGAAATTGAAGTCTTTGTCTTTTAAGTTATAGGTTTTAAATGAACATTATATTCTTGAGTATCTATACGTCAATATACTCTAATATTGCGCATCCAAAATGTCAAAGACCTTAGGTCCTTTCTTCTATCGGCATTCAGTCGTTGATGGCGATGCTAATTGGTCTAATACCTACAGTACTGGTGCATTATTGTATGTTATGTTTTTCATGCAGTACTAGGGATTCAGTTAATAAGCAGATTTAAGCCTAATTTTTGACAATACAACGAAATGAAGAAGGCATAGGAAACAATGAGTTAATATTATTGCATGGTCGGTTACTTATAAATAAGTTGCAGTCTGCTTGTTTAGCTATTAACATAAAAAACGACGTTTCGAGTTGCTCGGTGTAGGACGTTTGTTAACATTACGCTACATTGCGCGCTCATTGTCCGTTTTCATGCGTAATTCATGGCGATTCACGAGACGCATTCCAAATGTAATTTCACGTGAACTCGAGCTAAGTAACATTTCCTACAATAGAACCAGCCAAGTTCGAATCAGACTTGGATGAACTAGTGTTCTGTAGGGTTCATTTATCCCGGGATATTATCCGTCTATTATCCAGACAATATCCCGTGAATTACGAGTAAGATTAATTTCATTTTGTTTGATGTATTTTGAACATTTAATTTTTAACAATAATATTTTTCACATTTAACGGTGCTGTTACACTGCGGTTATGATATTTTTGACACTAAAAATTGTAACATTTGCTGGTGAGCAAGCACCTTTAAGCTCTACGCTCACACACACATACATGGAAGTTTCCGTGTCTACACAACACAAACATACGATCTCTTTGTTGTGTTGTTCAATGCAGAAACGGTTATTAGGTAACCTAACTGTTTCTGTTCACGAATTTCTATCTGTTTGACATCCAAATAGAAATTCGAGAATGCAAGTGATACTCTAATGTAAAGATTCCCACGCTATTGGATATGTTCCGTACGAATAAATGAACTTGACTACAATAACTGCCTAGCTAAAAGTTATTCTAAGGTCCTAATGACTCTTTGTAAAGTTAAGAGGATGTTAAATATAAAATCAATTTACTGGAGTTTTCCATTAATAAAGGATGTCGGGGAGAAAGAATATCGTATGTCTTCTCTAATTAGAAGTCACAAGTCGAATTTTCAATGCGTTTCCCCAGTTTACTAATGGTGAAGTGAAAGAAAAGTTATTTATGAGTACGCGGATTCTTCCCTTTTGTATGCTTTATTTATCACTATACTATACTTAGTGAACTCTTTCAACGAACTATACAACAAGTAATAGTTTCAATAACACGTTTTGTACAAACTTTTGCTTTACGAAAATTTAAATTAATAAATAAATAAAGTAATAATTTAAAGGGATACATATATATTATAATAAAATAATAAAACAGCAATGTACAAATATAATTTTATTATAAATTTTCTTTTAATAACTTTTTTTATTTGTTTAAATGATTAAAAAAGGCACTCAAAGTTTACTGCACTGAAATAGTAAAGTTATATATTGGTTGTAAACAAACTTAGATCCTTTTAACATTTTAATTTCCTGTCACAAGTCCTCAACATCATCTATCTAGGCTTAGATAAACACATTATCCAAAACAGATCGCACGTGCTAAGTCCGCCGCACTCCGCGCCCTGTTGACGCGGAGTCATTTGTTACAGCAGCAATAAGGCGAAAGATTAGCACCCGCCGGAATATTCGCGACAAACTTCCCAATAAGCCGCTTTTCGGTACGCAGAGCCTCGCTTTACAAGAGTAATGATGCTTAATTTTAATGACGCGTCGTCGACCAACGTCACTCGCGACGTTCCGCCCACCGCCAGCCCTCGCGCGTGACCGGAATCATCAACCGCCTCATATTGGAAGACGCCGCCACCTCCGACGAAACTCTAACGATAAATTTAGTTATTACTTGTGAAAATAGAAGGAAGGAGATCGCTAACTTGTCCTCGTGAGAAGATAATGGATCATTCGGACGCACACGCTGTTTTAGTAGCTTCGAAAAATGTCTCGTTAACCGTTCTTTATGTGAGGAGTTTTGGATTGAACAGAATATGTTTCGACGTAATTTCATCGTTTAAGAAGAATCTGTGGAACATGTTACATTTGTGTTGGAATAAAAGTTTTTAATAGCCTAACTTTGTCAATCTCGGAGTGATGATAAAAAGTTACTGTAAGTACGCAATATGACTTTGTAGCACTTATAATGAAATAGTTATAATGGACCTAAGGGGGCTGTCCTTCTAAAAGACCTCTTTATATTTATGGCTAAATACCATCTACCCCCCTTCATTTCCTCGAGATCAATCGAGAAAAATCTTAAGCGCATTACCAACTATTTTGGATCATTTGTCTGGTTCGTTTTGGAACATGGTCGTCCTTCATCATTGGTTCCAGATCTGCATAGAAAAAAGTATCTTCAAACTAACTAGCGGTCATTTAGTAGACGTAGCCATAGCTGACCGCATAAAATGACATCATAAATATTAGACTATATTTTATTTGGAATCGTTTAGAAATGTCCATGTTTGCTAACTTCCGCTTCATATGACACGAACTGCATGACTATTTGGAATATGACCAAACTAGAATTTGGATAATTAATAGTGCAAGTTGGCAAACCATAACAAAAACATACATGCGATAAAGTTCAAAAAATCGTTTAATATAAGTAAAAATTGAATATCTCATACAAAAACGTATCGATACATTGTTTTTCCATACCAAGAACTCCAGTAAAAGTTTTGTTACGTTTGGCTTTATTTCATTCGTTAATTGGAGTACATTTTGCAGGTAAACATGACATTGCAACAGAACACGTCCGCAGGCAGAGTGAAGCGCAGTGGACCGTACTCGTAGCCCATACCAGATGAATCGTTTGTGTGTGCAGTGCTCTTCATTACTTAACAATCAATGGCCATTTTATGCACGAATATCGTTTGTTATTTCTATGGCTGTGGCTTAACTCATTACAGATCGATTCCAATGAACAGATTTCCTCGGAATTGAGAGCTAGGGTACATTACACCAGGATTGCGGTTTATTAAAGGGATCAAGTGTCGTATAAAAATATTTTGTAAACTAAAGGCCTCTAATAGGACGCAATGACTGCTTGGAATGTTTTAGGGACACGTACACATAAAAATAAAGATATATCAATATGAGGGAGGCAGTCCATTGGATAACTAATAATAGTAAAATAATTCTGTCACCAACAATGAGTGAGCCGTTTTGGTCGTTATAAAATTGTCGAACATTTACTATCGAATTAGATTTTCTTGCCTTTGAAGTCGTAAAAGAGCGCTACCATAATTTTCAATATTTCAATTTTTAACCACTCAGTTTTCAATCGGTCCAAACTTTTGTATATTATCTAAGCGATTACTCTAAGAAGGTTTGAATCATTTTTAAAGATATATGCTGTTAGTAACGTTAATATTGCATCGTTGATAATTATATCTTTGAATATACCAGTGCCTGATGATGTGACTCGGAGACAAAATATGTAACTCTTCACCAGACGGGATAGTAAAACTGAACTTGAAAATTGTTGATATTGAGAAAATTGATATACCAAAACCAAAAGATTAAACAAGTAGAAAATATGTAATTACATACTTGCAAAAAAACAAATTTTTTTAACAAAACGTCGAAACGACTGAGTGAATAAACTACAATATCGATGCACAACGACAACGAAAACGACATCAAAAACAATTCTAGTTGTTTAACTTATTATTTCATACTTTTGACTTATTATTATTAGAAGCCATTTGACTTTTTGTTAAAAGTTTTTATGCTCCAGTAGAAAATCGTTATTATGCCACAATAATAAAGACATATTCTCCGATGACTGACGATGAATATCGTTTACAAATGCACCGTATCCATCATGAAAATGTTTGTTGACACTTTAGTCAACATTTGTTTTATGTTCATTTATATTTCATCACGCTGCTCGTTACAGAATGGCGTTCGTATTGAATTCTATATTGGCGTATTTGTTGAAAGTATGCTCCATAAAAACGATCGGAAATAAATTGGTTTATAAATAAAAATAACAACCGGTATTGTTACGAAATTGCAATGTTGCGAGGGTGTTGCCAGCATTTTCTTATTACCGTTATTAAAATAAAACGTTGCTGCAAGAATTTTGTAGGTTACAACAGTAGTATAAGGTGCTCGCTGCATTAATGGACTCCAAACACACTTATAAAAAAAACAAAACTCTTAAAATAAAATTCACAATATTTTTCGTTATCTTATGTTTTTTGAATGACTTTGAAATAAAAGAAAAATGACTGGATTTATGGAAGTTCACGGTTTAATTTTAATAGCTGATTTTGTCATCTGATAGCCTATGTACATTAGTAAAGCATATTATTACATATTCTACGGTCAATTTTAGAAGGACAATGGCACCAATCTAGGTTTTGAATTAATCTACTACCATGTAAGTATCGTTGGAGTTAAACTGGGCGGTAGATATAAAATCTACCGACTTCCAATAGTAGGGATCTGAAAAGAGATCAGAGAAGATTGGTTTGGAGTCTAAGATTAATGGAGTCTTATTGTTTTTTAAATATTATAGGATAATTATGATATGACGTCTAAGTTAAATTAATATAAACAAGTCACGTACCACCATCACTTGTAAAAACACCCTGTTAATTGCAAAATAAAGTATTCCATTTTTATCCCCTAACATGTCTCAGGTTAGTTTTAGTAAAACGAGTGTCGTTTAACAATAAACGAGCTTCACGGAGGCAGGTAACAATATTTCGTAGCAACAAATTGAATAAACACATCAGCGTCCGCTTAAACGGCGAAAAGGCAAGTCCAATAACGTCGAGCCCGCGATAAATATTCCGCACTAGCGTCTATGTACGTTACGTGTTTATCCTATCTTAGCACCTCGTGGAGCTCGCATGCTGAACAAAATTGAGCGTATTTTTATAATATCCGACGCTGCATATGTATAACCAGGTAAATAAATAAACGCTGACAGACTCACACTCCCTCGCTAGATTTGCGTTTGGAATTGCCCTTGATATATACAAGTGATACCATACAATCACATGTACCCATCGAATCAATGCTTTGATATCTTCACTGCACAGTCATTGAATAATTTCACCAGACCTACTTATCTAAGATTTCTTTTCGATTAATGGTTTAATTATAAGAAGTCGTATTTGGAGTTTTCGTATAGAAGAGTTTCAATAACATATCTGAGAACTATTCAACGTTTGAACTACTTTATATAAATATATATTTATTATTAGTTAAGTTTTTAATCAAAAGCTTAAAATGACAGTAGTATCCGACGATATTAGCCCTAAGACGAAATTGTAATATCATTAGGCACATTGTCATTCTGGTAATAATGTTTGCACATTATATTGTGAGTTTCTTGCGAAGTTCACTAATTGACAATCCCGTAGTTTCGTTGATAATGTCTCTGCCTGCAAAGATAGATGTTCCGGTTCGAGTCCCGGTCAAAGCAGATATTTATGTCACAGATTAGTTTGTTTTCGGGTTATGGGTGTTAGTGATATCTTTGGATTTTGGATCTGTGTTGTAAATTTTGTCCATGATACAGGGTACATTGACTACCTTGGTGCTAGTGAATGTGTATGTAATTTTCACAAAGACAATTTTCTAGTGCTTACATTTAATTATAAATGCTTTAGAATTTTAAATTTTTATTGATTTTAAATCGTTTTAGTGTTAGCATCTTTCCATTGCCGTATTTTTATAGCTGATAGAGTCAATTATGGTATTAGTATTTGCTCTTGATGGTAAGTTTCAAGGTTTAAACAAGTATTAGATACTTTCCACGTATGTTATTCAAATAATAAACAACAAGATGTGTAGTACTATTGTGGGTTATTTTGTAGCATTATAATAGTATTGATATCTACTTGTATGATTTTAAAATTAAATGATGGCGGATAATTGTTAATTAAAATGTGACTAACACTTACCATTTTTGTATTTATACCGATATTTCAATCCATTTCTGTAAAGGAATTCGATCGTAATTCAATTACTTAAAGAGTAATTTTACATTCACATTTGTAATGTTCTATTTTCTTCGATGAATACCTTTGTAACACATGATTATGTATTAAATTTAGCATTCTACGCTTCTTCTTGATGAAAAACTATATCTATAGTAAATCTCAGACTTCTAGGTGCTTTCAGAATTCTCAAAAAAGGTGTACAAAGGTTTTCCTTTCACATATTAATATAAAGATAAGCCGTGAACCTTCCGTCTCGGTCGTTTTCCTTTCGTTTGTACCGTATCACGACAAACTACTCTACAACATAAGTATTTCACTATGAATTCTATACAGGCATGTATGTGCGCTGTGATAGCTACCAACATACTATTTTCTCCTTCTTTCGTGCCATTATTTTTCATTTATTTAACCTTTATTGACTGCAATTAAATATCGGGTACAAATGGCGAACTTAATGCTCAATGTATTCTCTACCACCTAACCATTGGGCTATACATATTATACTAATACCTACCATTTAAATCTATTTAGTATGTATGTATGGTTCTGCTGGTAACTATGACCGCCTTACTCATTACTGCCGTGTAATAATTGCCTTACAAGAATTGTTTTTTGGCCTCAAGGATGGTCCAAATCGCCACTTACATTGAGTTATACAAGTGACAATGATCTGGCTTCAGGGGTAGCAACGCATCTCTATAATCGCATAAATTATAAATTATTACTAATAATTACTAATAAGACAACAGATACAAAAAAAAGTATAAATAAAATTAAACTCGCCTATCTGCTCTCATAATAAGAACTGAATTCACGTCACTTTTAATAGGTACTTATGGTGAGGCGTTTATGTAATGTATTTTACATTCAGGGTAATAACGGCGTAGGTGGTTCCCAATTTCGTCGTAGCGTTGAACACATGTTGTGAGCGAATTCCTCGCGGGGTCACGTATCGGCTCCCTCTAATACAATTTGTTCGGAGACGCGCGCCGTCCACGGAATGCAAACAAGCACTTCATAACATACGTCGATTATTCTCAATTTGTTCCCGAAACATGTCCTTAATTGCTTATAGGCAATTTAAATATTATTATTGTTATATTAAGTCTTCAATCGTGTATATTAACACGTTTTTATTTATTTTATCTTTGACATATTTTATGTGAAAACTCCAGATTGCAACTGATTACCTCGAGTGCAATGGATAACTCGGAATAAAAACCAAACTTGCAACTTTATATATTTACAAAATGTTTTAAAAATGCATACGGAACAAAATTTTCAGGCTCCCAGCTTTTAATATCGAAGATTACCAATGACATATTACGCCATTACACATTTTACCTCAGTATAATATTTTTATTTATACATTCCATTGAGGTAATCTTTCCAAGTTATAAGCAACGATAGTGCAGATGAATATATAAAAGAAAATTACGCATCGATGTGATCAGCTATGATCTTTTTTTTCATTGCAATTAAATTGCTATCCTTATCTCACAAAAAAATCGACAGGCGAATATAACCACAGTCAACGAAAAGTGGTCTAAGAAAGTTTAATGATTATTTATTGGATTCTCCAAAGCGCTATCTGTAATCTCAGATTTATAAAGCGAGTATAAAAAGAAGCAATTGAATATTGACTTTTATCCGAAGTACACATTCAACGTGAAATCTATAAAATCTTGCTCTGTAGCTAAAGCAATTGGATTGAAAGTTCCTTTCCCACTATTTACTCTCTAGGCCAGTTAGAATTTCTTCAAGTAGACTTACCTACTAGCAAAGAACTCAGACCTAACTAGTACAAGTAAATTTATAGTTACTTTTAAAGTTAAAATTGATTACTACTGAAGTTGTATAATTTAAGGTTTGAAAATTTTAAATAACGTTAAGTATCTCACTAATATTCTTAAAAAAAAAAAATTCTAAGCGACATCACTAGTAATCAATTCTAACTTTAAATGTAATCAGAAATTTACTTGTACTAGTTAAGTCTGTTTGTTAGTAACTGTTTTTTAACTTCTGTTAGTTATTAAATACGATTAATTTACTCCTAATCTGTTACCTCAAACCAATTACTAGTACGTAATAGTAATAGTTATTTTGAATAGTAATTAAATATAATACCCAGAAACACATATGTAATTCCCACCAATGGAATTCCCATTGGGAATTTATTGGGAAACAGTCACCTTGCTAAGAATAAAGATTATCATTTGCTAGTTACTCGTGCAATTTGTTGATGATTTACAAGTTATGTCACTGGATTGATCTAGGACCGATTGATTAGGTGGAAAACTGTTCAACGGAAAAAAGAAAAGTCCGGAATATGTTAAGAAAATAATTGTACATTTGTACAACGCAATGGACTCTTCCTGGAAATTCCGTGTATACCAAAACTCGGCACGCTTTGTTTTTCCGAAATGCCAACGCTATTTGAACTACCAACGTATTTACTCCGGAAGTGACTAAAGTCAAATATCGGGTTCTCTTAAAAAAAAATCCACAACAGATCATCCTTTCAACTAACGACCGCGCCTGCTGTTGCTTAACTTAATCGATTACTTAGGATTGACACAAACTACGGCTAAGAGGACTTCATAAATTAACTACGAAATTTACCATAGTTAACCAAAAACAGGTAAGTACTCTGATATTTAGTATTATAGTATAACTACCTTGTCAAAGCGTGCCTAAGTAAGTGCCACGCACCAACTTGCTTTGCTTCTCGTTTAGTACACTGTCGATCGTGCCTGTGACAATACGTGACGTTAGAAGACATAGTTATACATCATGAGTATTATTGAGTTTCAAAATTATCAATAACGTTGTATATGGCGTATGTAGACCACAATAGTAAACATAATATAAACGACACGTGCAGTATCTGATTTGTACTCTGAATACGAGCCTAAAGTCGCTTGTCTTTTGTTAGTTTCATATTATTTCTCGTTCGTTCGTCCTTGTGAAGTACAAACATTACATATCGCATCGTCATTCAAATATCATTTACTGTAAGATATTTTTAACGAATGATCGACTAAACATAGTTTGTTTGCTGTATCCGCTGTTTGTGTACTCACTCGCTTACTGTTGTTTACAGCGATACTCCACTCGAATTATTAAGTCTTGGCGGCGTTCACCCCCAAAGCAAACTCATGAATAATAGTCATGAATATAGTAAACTACGAACACGATCTGCACAGTCCAGGGATTATCGGAATTTATGTGGCACGTGTGTGACGCACCTCCGTTGTCCCGAATAGGGGCGGCTGGCTCGAAGAAAAATATTGTGGTCGCAGAGCTTAAATATTGATGGATTTATGAACGCTCTTAAAATTATGACAGCCCTGAGCCACCGGCAACTTTATTGAATCTTATCTTGCGGCTGAATTTATTGGGCTCGGCACAAAGTTTGGGGGATCATTTTGTTTTCGGTATTATGTGCACATTTAGCGCTGTAAGCGTGTTACAACTTACAAGTTAACTGACAAGTATTTTTGATTGTTTTAAAAGATTTAACCTATTTAATGCGAATAACTGTGACACGTGTAATCCTAAATACAGAGCGACATGATTGATTATAGCGGTACTTAAGTTTGTAATCAATTAATAATTTTATTATGAATTACTCCCAAAATAAACTTACCTATTGGTAGGTAGAATATTGTACAATGATATATAATAAGAAAGTAAAATAAAATACGCATTAATGAGGACAGAAGAAACACAACACAAAATATATCTCAATAATAAGTATCTCCATTGTAATCCAATTGTTATAAAAATAAATGGAGCTTAGAAATTTTATTATGTAAAGTTGATAGCAGTATATTGCACAAAACAAAAAGGCGCTACATTGGCTGAGTTTTAAGCCATACTTATTGTAAGTTAAAGTCGACTGTGTAAAGTTTGCTATGCACGAGGCTTAGTGAAAGTCGGATCCATAATAATTATAACAAGACTAAATGTGGTGATTTTGTTCATTGCGTAGGAAAAGAAAATGGAGAGAGTATTTTACGTAAGATGATATAAATTAAGATAAATAAAGATAAAGATTAAAATGACAGTTCTAGACAGTTCGTTGTGTATAATTATTTGTAAAAAAGATTAAATTTTACATTATAAAACAATTTCAGATAAAAAACTGTAACAACACAATCTCATTATTGTTCTTTCATCACTTTTGGGTTTAAGTAGTAATAATCGTGTGTTGTTACAAAAACAAGTAATTACTCATTGAATATTATAAAATTTAAAGTATCGTTAAAATAATATAACGTCCAAACGACTCTACGTTAGAAAATACTTGCATACATAATAATCAAGATTTCTAGGTAAAACTTATGCTATTAACCCGTGAAAGTTCTGCTGAAATGTTGTCATAAAAACTATTCTAGGTGAAACGTCATTTGGGACCATGGAAATATACCGGTTTATTGTCATATAAGAATTCAGTAGGTATCATTTTACACTAATAACCCACCCTCGATTCACTTTGAGAAAGCTATCACTTTTATTAGGCATTATACACATTTTATCTGTGTATCCAATTTTCTAATATTATTGTTCATCAAATAAATGAAACATAATTAATAACAATACATAAAAGTAATCTAAATATTACCTATCTGTTAACGAACTCTCCATACTAAATTATACTTATTATATTGCGGAAACACTTTAAATTTGGCATGAAAAGTTTTGAGTTAATTAATCCAGATTATAAACAAATAGCTATCGATGTACTTACAGTTCATCCAAATATATTAAAGAGCGTTTGTACGATTACGTAACAAACATACAATTTTTCTTATTCTTTTATATTAATATGTATATAATAATAAAACAAAACCCAACTCTAAGAGTAAATGAAAAAAATAAATATTGAATTCTAGGGACTCAATATATTTTGGTTACGCTTAAATACGCAAAACTATTTTAATTTATTTAGAACAAGTAAAACAAGACGACATTAAAAGCTCAGTTTCTAGACATCCTTTGTGTTGTTAAAAAGTGTTGATGTTGATGTAAATTGAAAGAAAATCCCGAACCTACGAGTCCTATTCTTCGCAATATAAATATACGCTAATATTTAAGTTAGTATAATAATAAACTCTTTTTTATTGTACCTTAAAATAATGAAAAGGTACATAATCTATATTTTAAGTACAATATTAAGCATTTTGTTCACCCTTTTTTGTATACATCATGTTTTTTTTATTTTAAATATGTCTGGTAAAGTATTTATTACACACCGTACAGTACTGTGTGTTTAGAGAGAGATATTCGTTGGCAAACTTATCTTAGTATTCCTGCAATTGTTATCTTAACGCAGTCATTCTCAAAGTGAGCGATAACAGTTAATCATTCATTGCTACTGAAAATTTCGAGAACGGTAGAAAACATACAAACAATTAGAGCATTGTTGTGATCTAATATAAAAACATGGAAATCTAAAATGAGACACTTAATACTATTAAAGTTGTTCAGTTATTGTGAAAAAGCGGTGAGTATGTAATAATTCGTCGTTCTATACTGTTTTATTTTGTATAATTTATAACCATATACTGGCAATTTGAGAGCACTAGCATAAAGAGGATTTACAAGTTGTGTCTCAAAGGCGATTGAAATAAGTTTGAGAACCTGTGCCCTAACGTAATCGTTGTTTGAAACTGAAACGACATTCGCGCCATTGTATATTCAAACGTCTGACAAAGTTCAAAAGAAAATATTTTCTGAAAGAGTACTCCAAAACTAAATCATTTGAAGCAAGAATATAAGTTGCGAGTAACAGACAGATGGCGCAAGTTGAGGTGCAAATAAAGTTTGAGTGGAAAAACTTATTCCTCTTCCGCGAATCCCCAGTCTGCCACGAGTCTGTGCCCTCGGGACACCTTTAACAATTTGTAAGTTATTTATTGCTGCTAAGAAATATCATTAACCCCTTTAAAATTTACCTCCATAAACCAGCTTCGTTTGTTACGCGTAATACCTTTCATTCGGATTGAAGGGAGATTAAACTTTTCGCTTTAAAGAAATCTTAGGCCAGAGTAAATAACAGGTAATACTTTTAACTTTGATTACTTGTCTTTAAATACGTAATAAGTTTTGTACTACGTGTCATTGAACCGCTATTGTTACATTTAATTATCAGAAGTCAAAAATATTACGCCTATTAAGTAGAAAATAATAAATAAAGTGAAAGAGGTTCAATTACGACATTATTTAGTTAGTACCGACACAGGTTGTAACTAATTAATTTTATACTTGTGCACTTTTCCAGTAACATACTAACAATATATACACATTATTGGCTGGAATTTCTAAAGGTTTTCAAAAAGACCAAAAATTACATTGAATTTAATAAAACAAAATATACTTCACTTCTAAAATATATCCTTCACTTCCCTTTTACATTTACATGAACGAATTTAAAGTGCAATTACTTCACCGCGTGGTTAACTGAATCTAAATCAAAGAGAATTTATGATTCGGCGATACGTAGTCCTATTACATTATTGGCTATTAATTGAGTTTAACACTCATATATGCCCCTCGCAGATATTAAGTGCACAAGTTTGATAGTATAAATTATCTTTCCAATCTTTAAAACTAACCTAACATGATAAATGACAGCATTTTAAAATCTAACATCTGTTTTTTAAATAACGAAACATAAATAAAAGAAATATACGTAGGATGGTATAATGTGTATTTAGCTTATAATGAAACGTAATGAGAGTAATAGAGAAATCCGAGAGTGTAACAAGGAAAGGTGATGGTTGACAGTTGATTTTGATAGCGGAATAACACAAATGACGTTGGGACAGAGAGAGACAAAAGAAGCACATAGACCAGGAAGACGCATGTGTCTTGATAAAATATATATTTTTTTACAAACAAAAACAAACCCCGGCACGAATGGAGGCTTATTTATTTTTCAGGTCCAGACACTATATATATCAACTCCAGACACTATATATATTCAATTAATTAAAGACAGTCAACTATCTAAGCTTAAATTTAAAGTTTTACTTTAGTAAGTTCTTAAATATACGGCTAACAATCTACTTTAGCCTTTCTTCAATTAACTGTCAACTAATAACTTAGTTAAGAACACTGAAGTCTGTTGAGAAAATAGATTTAGCCGCGACCACATCTCTGATTAAGTTAAATCTTTAACTTAACTCTTAAACGGTACTTGTTAACAAGTGGATAAAACATTATAAATTTAAATGAGTCAGACTAAACTTAGTTTCATATAGTTATAGTTGGAAACGTCATTGTCATTAGCGGTACAATTTTATGGTACTAAGTGACACATGAATGTATAGCATTGAATTCTTAAAATACTGGATATGCAAGAAATATAAATAAATGTGACAATCGCACAACATATATCTAAAATAATTAAGTATATAAAGTTCTAGAGCATGTATTTATAGTCATTTCTTAAAACTAATAGTATAAGTGGAATTTTGAAATTTTCATTTTACCTGTTGATTTTTAAATACCTACCGTATTATTATGACTGCAATATGCTTCGATAGATATTGTTCAGTACCTGTAAAAAGAAAAAAAATATCAAAATTGTAAAATAATAAGTACCTTATTTAGTACTATCAACAAAAATGCTTTAAATATCTTAAAGTATGTAACGAATATTGAAAAAAACGAATATGTAGATTACGTCAATAACATCTTCACTTCTACAGATAAACCTCTGAGAGTTGTCACAAAAGTAGTGATTTCTTATCATGATAAAAAAATAATAGAAAAAAATAAGAAGTTGAAAAGCAATAACTTCGAAATACTACTGAAAAGTGAAAAATAACAAAATGAAAAATCGGACACCGTACTTATTACTTAAACATGCATTAACTATTGAAAGGCTCGAAGCCAGTGCCAAGCTTTTTAATCTATAACTTTCAACAAAAAAATACCGCATCCACTTTGGTCCATTCGTTTAGGGCACAAAAACGCACAGACCGATACGTCAACCTTTTGCAGTAGGGGGTTAAAAAAAGACAGTATTTTTTGATTTTAATATGACTCTGTATTTAATTTCAATACTCGTCTCATTTAAGAAAGAGACGAAATCATATTAAAAAGGGAAAAGTCCAGTGTGTGACAGGAAGTAGAATCTCGGGTAAGTGATGGATGAGGAAGATGTTGGCTTATTACGAACAGGAATCGGCGCCGCATAACTGACGTTTCATTATTTTACAAGACAAATGTTGACGTAGTACTTCGGCTTGTGATGTATAATAGTGTCGTAATGTTCCTATTTAAATGTCAAGGTTTATACGAAATTGTGTGTATGATTCCTTAGAGATTACGAGCTATATTTGTTGAAAAATTACTTTATGTATAATTACTTTCAATTACGTATTAGTCATTTTTTAACCCATAAAAAATGAACAATTAATGTTTAAAGTATGTATTTGTAAGGAGTTTTAATCTGTTGCT
>DWPA01001666.1:0-17818 GCA_018251375.1 Calpodes ethlius | reverse complement strand
CCTTTTAACTAACGGGCTTTAAAAATATTTAATATTTATATATATTGAATTTGTTATTTTTTCTTTCCTTTTTGAATATCACTAAATCACATACGTATTATTGATACACGTATAATATGTTAAGGTTATAATATGTTAAGTGATATTATCAATAAAG
Source organism: Calpodes ethlius (assembly GCA_018251375.1). Lineage (NCBI taxonomy): Eukaryota > Metazoa > Arthropoda > Insecta > Lepidoptera > Hesperiidae > Calpodes > Calpodes ethlius. Next base: position 17,661 of record DWPA01001666.1, on the reverse strand, counting down.
ACGGTGGTACCCAAATAAGGTCCCCACAAGTATTTGAAACGTAGGTGTTATGTTATGATTCACAATTGTATTTGGCCATACATAAAAACTGTTCACGTGTGTCATTATAATATACATTCCTGTGTAATTGGCTATAGCTTGGCATTAAATAATGAATTGGCCAAATAAGCATTATGTCTCTGCCACATACGTGTTAACGTGATAGTTAATGACTGCGTCCGAACGCTCCTTAAATAATGCGTTAAAATACTTGGTTATATTAATGGAGTTCTATACTGTTTCCCGATAGTTCGTGCGTCGATTAGCGCTTTAATTAGCCCTAAGCTCTCGGTAATGTGTCGAAACACTTACATCGACGTTAATGCCAACGACAATGTCCAAATAAGTCTTAATTATTGCGTTAAAATTAACGCGTTATATGCTCATCCTACAAATGCCAGGGTCTGAGTTTGAATCCTGCTCTATGATTTTTCAAGAAATTTTTGCGTATTATAATGAAATTGCGACTTATTTCGATAAAGGAATACAATGTGAGGTAATCTGCACTCTTAAAATATCTCCGCAATGTTTTCAAATATAATAATATATAATAATAGTCCCACAGTATAATTTCTGTATCGTGGGTACTATTGAAAATCCTCCAGACAAGAATACATCCAGAACAAAAACATAAATATAAATTCAGTACACAAATTTCTGCCTCATTGGAAATCGAATCCACGACCCTTTGAATGGCAGCCCGGTATATTTACCATTACGTCACGCGGTTCATTAAAGTTTATTGCTTGGTAATTAATTATATAATTATGGTTTTCCTGTAATGATCTCCAAAGTTGAAAATCCTGTGAACCCGCTAATAGCCAGCGTGTTCGATTGTGACCTTCAACCCGGACCCGGCAATAAAAAAGTTATAGGTTGTAATAACGTTTTTAGATTAAATTCTTTTTAAATTTTTATCGTAGAGATAACTTGCAGATTTTGTTTTATACCGAGATTTTGACCCAGTTGCGGATTGGGGTCACGGCGGGTCACGTATATAGTGGTATGACATTCCAAAATCTAGTATCTATTATAAATAAGGTAAGAGTAAATAGGAATACTGTTGTTTTCTTTTCGTCAACTGATTTCCCTTATTGTCATCTTTGGCGATATCAATAAAAGAAAGAAATATATATTAATTAAGTATACATTGCATATGTATATCAGAAATATAATTAACGAATGAATTATAGTAGAAAAAAAGGTCAAAACATGAAAATTTATGTTTTCCTCATATGGAAAAACTACATATTTTTTCATCCTCTTTACAAACACCCGTTGAGTACCTTCCATTTTCCAATAAAACATATTCCGAAACTTATGTGTGTGTTAATGTGTAAACTGTAAGTACACGATGTTGTTTACCACACACGTACATATTATTTTTTTTACTTCACTTTGAGCCAACATGGTATTAAGAAATTAACGGTATATTCCGTATAAGTCTCTAAAGTTAACAGTTAAGTCACTAGTATATTGTTACTATATTTCAAATAATTATAGACAACATAACTAAAACACGCTTCTATTGAAGCGACCTTTCAGCTTCATCATCAGACCTGGGTATCATCTAAGACCGGAGTAGTTCTTAGGACAAAAAAGCGAGCCCAAACTCGTTAGCGTTAAATCCTTCTATTTCAGAGTTCCTGCGGTTTAGTTGCATCTTCATCATCATACCAGCTCTGTGACACCATTAATATTGCGTTAACATCCGATTTACATATGTATACTAAATGTAAGCTCAATCTTATCACCGCATATGCAAAACTAAATATATTAACAAAAAAGAATCTGACCGATAATTCTATCGCATTTTCGAACATTACCAATTGTAAGTTACTATTAAACTCGGATATTACGACTAACGTTACAAAATTAACAAGTCAACATCAATCGTTTCTTCGATCGTAAAAAGTAGTCTGAGAGAATTTATTGCAATGTTATCTTCAGTGCAACTTGAACGTTAAAGCTATTGGTGTACTATAAATCACTGGTCAGACGCGAACTGACAGATCTCGAACAATTCCCTGTTGCACGGACTATGTGCTTTATGTAAGTACGAAATAAATTAAACGGCACACCCTTCTTGTTCAGCGTTCATCTTAGAAAATATTTGTTTTAATGTTTTGTAGTGAAGTACCATCAATGTAGTTATATATCGTCATCATAGCAGGAAAAAAAACTAACTAACATTTCAGCAAAAATCTCTTTTAATGTATTATTATAACATTTATTTTATACAGTATTCTGATTTACAACATAATATATGTTAAAAGCAGTGATAGCCTAGTGGTTCGAACGTTGGTGTCCCGCGTAGAGTCGAGATTTCGAAGCGTGCGCGCACCTCATATATTAAAAAAAAATGTCGTGTGCGTATTACAAGTGAATTTTCATTTGTTTCCATGAAGGAAACAATCGTGAGAAAACCTGCATAACCGAGAATTCTCCATAAAGTTCTCGAAGGTGTGTGAAGTATACCAATCCGTACTTGGTCAGCGTGGTAAACTATGGCCTGTACCCTCTACATTATGTGAGGAAACCCGAGCCCAGCAGTGGGACAGGTACGGATGAAGTCATTCGGCTCACCAATTAAGCATTTTTTATTCATTTGCTTTATATTCTCTAAAGGCCGCGACCATATTGAATTTAGTGTATTGACACATATTATTCTGTTACGCTAGCAGAACATAAGTACGCCTCTAATTAAACCTCATTGAATTTATTGTTGAATTTAGTTTAGAAGTTATGCAACAACATATGTATATATTTATATACTTAAATACATACGTACAGGTTGAAATCATAGACTTTCTTTTGACTTCGCCGTAGTCGAATACGCCGCATGAAAACCAAATCTCTTTCCAAATTATAATAAGTTTTAACACTTTAATGCATTTAACATTTTTATAATAGTTTTTAAAATCTAGAGAGTATGGGTTTTTAATGGTAAATTATAAACCAGTATTCTATCATTGTTTCACGTTAAATGTAGGTTAATATTTTCTTCGCAACACTTCAGAAACAATGACGGCTGTAGTGTATAATTTATTTCCGAGAATAATAATTTATTTGTAATCTCCTTCGTTGCGAGTTGCAGGAATACTTTTATTATGTATTTAGTTTACCATAAAGTCTCTTTTGTAACAATTGCAATCCGATAATAATATGAATATTGTGTAAAATAGCTTATTATGAAAGTGTATTAATAAGCAGTGATTGACTAATGAAGCTTATTGGGTATACTTATCATTTTGTTTGGTTTTATGGAAAGCTCTGAGAAATAAAGCTAACACGATCAACACATTCACACATTGCGCTTGTGTAGTGTTTATGAATAAGCACTAGTTTTTGTGACGTCGCACTGCATCACCCTTACACGATAACATTAACATTACCCTTAACGCGGGCCAGCTTATGAGAGTGACAGAGATAGTTATTGTTTTAATTTAATACTATTAAAAATATAACGTGATGTTTTATTTCCACGAGTCCGAAAGTCAAAAGTATTAATTAGAGATATGGAATTTTTAAATATTCATTTCTTTGTAACATACAATTTTTATATTCTAAAAATGGAGTCGTGAAATTGGACGAAATTCACTTTCAATAGAATATATATATGGTAAACTAACCCATTGTATTCACGCTGATCACGTATAAATTTTGTATCGATTTTGGAACAATACAAACTGAACGTATATAAACGGGGTCACGATAAAATAAATTAGATACAACAGCTCCAAAACGAGAACGGAAATATGAAGATTTTTGTTAATAAAATTGGTTTGCGGTTCAAACCGCAGAGAATTCTACATACTGGGCATATCCAGTTGTAAGTGGGCTACATGTACGCGCCCCTGCCACAATTATTTCTGCGGCAAAGCATTCCGCGAACATTCCGGTACCGACCCTTCAGAGTGCGGTAACGTGGCACGAGCGCTGCGTTACCATCTTTGAAATTTTAAAAAATGTCGTCTACCCTTTGATTGCGGTCTACATACATGTGTTAGTCACATTTTGAAACACATTAAAAATGTGGATATTTTTTTTTTATTTATTTTATGACATCTCTCACAAGAACCAAATATAAACTAAGCATTACTTAATGGCATTGTTCAACATGGCATATGGCATGGGTGGATGTAGAAAACTCTGACGACAGATGCTAAAACATCATATTAGTGAATAGGTACTATTATTGAAATACTTAATAATATAATACTATTCGCATACATAAATAATACCATAATATATATACATACATAACTTTGGTGTCATTAATTTGTCATGAACAATGATGACCACTTACCATTAAGAGGTTTACATGGTCGTTTGTGGGATGGTTTCATGAAATAAATCATATATAATCGAAAAACCGTTCTACAATTATTTTTGGAGTATATATTAGCACTGGTCATCTAAAAACAAAGTGTCAATTACCGTATCTGAAAATCATGTTATAAGATGATGTCAATGATGACTATAAGGGTGACAATTACGACGACTGTGATAATGAAGTTGATGATTATGATAAAAATGAGGACGACAACAATGATTATGATGATAATGATGATGATGATTATGTTGAATACGGTGATGGTGAGCATGAAGATAACATTGATATTGAATTGTGTGTGTCAGTAACAATGATGACGATGTTGACTGTAACGATAATAATGATGATAAAAAGCCCAACTACACAAAAAAGTGGCAAAAGTAAATGTCACGTATATTTCTATACCGTAACAAGTAACTCAAAGTATTCCTGAATTTCCTTGTAGGTAAATAAAGTATTTCATACAACTTATGAAGTTATTGCAAAAGTCGGTAATATTTGCGGAATTATTTACAGTAATAGGTAAATCGGTTATATGAAGGTATAAGAAATCAATTAACTACATTTCAATCAGTGAAATTCTCGCACGATCATATTATAACTGTTGTACTCGTAAATGTAATTATTATTCATCTAGAAGTAAACGATCTTTCGTATGTAGGTAATGAAAAGCGAGAGCGGTACGAACGAAGACTACACAAGATCCATAATGAGGCAATCATAGTAGCTTTATACCGAGATGATATTCGATCGCAACGTTATTTAATAACAGTACAATACATTGCTAATTAACTGACCCAAATGAAGCTCTTTGATGCCTTTGTGATATCCCATGTATAGGCTAGATAGTTTCTTTAGAGGTTGGTCATGCAGTGCTTAAATGTGAGTATGGTTGCAATATTCTATTAGTAGTTTTAAATTTGATTGTAATGTCTTATAAAAGCCAGAAGTAGAAATAATTTTTGATGTGAATATATATGGTAGCTGTAAATGAAGATCTTCATCTCTCCATATTTTTGTCTATTTAGCCATGACCTAAGGGAAATCAACATTTTTGAATGCATGATCAGGATTTTTTACACTAAAGGTATAAAGGAGTATTTTTGTTTTTTAAAAAATATTATGTTCATATAGTTTTTAGTAATCCTTTTACGGGAAAGTTGACTGAAAAAATATGACAAAAAATATATATATTCGCCGTTCATGAACATTGAACCCATTGAAATTCTAAGATTACATTTTTTCTTTGGATGACCGACGACTGGCTTACCTGCCATGGAAAACATGATATAATGTACCTATTAGAGGATTTTCCAAAACCTTATTCTTATTTGAAATAGTTATTTAACCGTTAATGATTTCGAAGTCGATTTTTAGAAGTATAAAATTAATGTTATGCTATTATTTCATTATATTCATTACTTATGTAAATCCTTCTCAACGAAGTGTAAACAAACTATAGTTTTTTTCAAGTATTGTAAATGATACTTATTAGTTTCTAATTAATGTTATTTAGCAAGCTCATGTCTCTAAAATTATCTTCCTATTTGTAATAACTTTTTGTTATAAGAATATTTTCGTCATGGACTGTGTGAAGTTTAATAAACTACTATACGGCTTAGTAAATACTATAGTTTTTCTTTATCTGATAAAACATTCAGTAATTATAATAATGTGTCAATAATATGAATTATGAAACGGAATAATTAGTATCGAATAATGTGAGTGCCGCTCTTAATAAAAATTTTCAATTTTATTTAATCATTAAGTCGTTTGTGCAAAAAGAGAGAAAAGTTAACATTTATTGGAATCTTTACTGTTCTATAATAATCTAACTGGAAATCCTTAGTGTTTGAAGAAATCAAAGAAACATAAAACTAAATTATTTTGTACTCATGCACATTTTATACCAGAGTGACGCGCGTTTTATTTTTGTAAAGATACTTTATTTGCAAAAGAGAAGGTTTTAATGTTTTTGTTACATTTTGTCATATATGTGAGATATATGTCGATATAGTCGTTTTATCCCACAACATGTTAAATCTTTAAACAAGCGTACAGTGTGTTAAGAAGAAGGCGAATTTAGGAAGTTTTCTAAGTCTCTTATGGACGAGCTCATGGAAGCACAAGGATAACAGTGTTATGGTAGCCCAAGTCCCTTCTTATCATAGCATGTCTAGTTTTGAAACCAGCGTACAGTGCATTGTGAAGAAGGCTAAAATTTAAGCAGTTTGCTAAATCTCGTAATTACAAGTCCTTGCAGGGACATTTCATCACGTTACCCAAATGTCTTCAAACGTGTACTGAGAATAGTCAACTATATTTAAAAAGTTTCTTTTCAAAGACAATAAGAAATAAAGTACGAGAAAAGTTTCTTTTCTTACATTAACGTCTCTCAAAATCTTAACTTACTATACAAGTTTTATATTGTACCGAGACATGATATAGCCGTACTATTTAGTACTATACTTAACAACTTTGGAACTTTGGTGGAACTTGAATAACATATTGTTATAACTTGTGCCTTAGAATAATTGGAGCAAAGCTTCTCTCTTGATAGGGGGTGTAGATGAGGAAGGGGTGATTATTTATCGTCGCAGGAACATAACTCTTCGAAGAGTAAGTGCTAAGTTATTATTTGTATAATTCTTTTACTGTCTGGCGAATAAGATCAGTATTACTTAGAAACTACGTTGCATTATGTGCAAAGAATTATTTAAGGAACTCGTTTAATGCGTCCCTCTAGAATCCTGCAATCAAAACATTCGGAGGTAACTACCTTGTCTTCGAAAACATTACCCTTGAAATTACACTAGGTATACAAAAGACGACGCTTAATAGAATATACCGCGATTTCATTCAGTGATATGGCAATCACAGGATGTGTGCTACTCAAAGCTAGATAAAGCTTTGTTTCTTCTTGGAAGTGACACATGAAAAGACCGGTGTAAATGTGATCCCGGAAATTTCCTATATACGTTGAATTGTTGCCGAGGGGGTTTTAGTGGGTAGAAATCTTACAAAGCTCATAACCTCTAGGTTGGGATATCTTTTAAATATTTCCTCACCGAAAGCAAAGGTTAACCTATTGGTTATATGTATTTCACTACGAATAGGCAGACTAATATTGCATCAATAAAGCGCAGTTGTCAGAGCAGCTGCTGACTCCCGTCCGTAGGCATATTTTCACGAAAACAAGTATATTAACGGAATAAATCCATAAAATTTGTGAAACCCTGATATTATTCTTGCAGCCATAATAAATATGAGGGATAGGCCTATTCATCACAATAAATGCTTTTGGCAATAGCGTTTTTTCATACTAGCTGTTTTCCTCACATTTACTCTTTATCTGAAAATGAATAAACATGTCCAAGTTTTCTAACTATTAGTGAAATATAGTTCCCATTAATGTCTAGTTAGGCAGGCGCTAACGAGGAAAACGGCTTCATTTTCTTCGATAATGAATTATTACATGATCAATAGGTAGACATGCCTTATTCTGGTAACGAAGTAGTGGAAGTAGAAGGGAAGCATTTCGAAAATGATATTTATGTCATCATGCTTCAGTTTCTTTTCTAAGGTATTAGGTAATACGATACGATACGAGGTATTACATTATACCTCAGGGTAGAAACTGAAGCATTATTAAAGAATTATCGTTTTCGAAATGCTTCTCTTCTATTTCGTAAAAAAATTAAGTGTCTTTGTATTTTTAGTATCTATAGTTTTGTTTTATATGTATTGCTCATAAAGAGTGACATATAAATCTAAGTTTTTTAATAGTGTGTGCTGGGTCGGTAATAACTCCGATCCCCAGTCTGGGTCAAACATTAATGTTTGTTTTCAGTTTTGATTGTTTATGACGTCACATTTTACATTCAGTCGTTCATTAACCTGTTAATGGTAACATTGTAACTTCCTAATGACGGGATCGATTTAGGTAAGGATTGAGATTCATATGTTTCTGTCAACACAATATTTATAACTATATTGGGATATTTATAGATTCGTAGGGATGCGGATTATAAATATTACGAAGGTACATAGCTTTTAGTATCTATCTTACATTTGATTTTCGAAATGATTAGCGTGTTATAACGCTTTTACAACGCTTAATAACGTTATAGCTTTTATAACGCGTACGATTGAAACTATCGTTTCAAGTATTAGAGCACCCGGTAAATGATCAGTTCGAGTGTCAGAAGTGTTTAAGTCGTTTATAAAAGGCGGATTGCATGTTCATTGAAATTTGAAATCAATCAATCAAATATCAGAAAAAGACAGTAGTTGTAATAAAGATTGATTTTGAACAATCAAAGTATCTATAATTCGCTTTACATGTAAGTATATCTATTTATTAACCGATTTCAATATAGTTATTTAGCGATCTCATTTTCTGTCTTTAGACGTAATATATTTTCTCTTGTTCAGCAGATAACAACTTTTTAAATGAGTCCAGATTTGATTCCATTTTCACGCTTCGCCGAAATCTGTTTAACCTAATTACGACGTTTAAACGTATTATAATATTTATGAAAAAGACTGTCCATCTGGCTAAATTGTAATTCAATTTTGTGGCTAACGCAATAAAGTTACCAAATTAGTAATGTTGGATCTATTTTCGGTCGGTGAATTTATTTTCATTTTCATATTTTCAAATTTATACTGTCCTAGATAATTATAAGTTGAGTTAGGAGCGACAGTATGAAAGAAATCTTAGACAGATAAGCTGGTTTAAATAGTAACAGATCTATCTAATTTAAGCACCTTGTCATATCTCATCGAATCTTTTGACATAAATTCTGAAAAAAATTATCAATTCATTGAGAGATGTACTCGTATTTATTATTTGGAGTAATATATGTTAACCACGAGAAATTTTTAACGTTATGTAATTTAAACACATGTTTTATTTATTGTTCGCCAAAAGCCAATAAGTAGTTGCTATATATTTTAGTGGATTCTTAAAGATATTCAATTATTACCTAACTCATTATAACGAATGTTTATTGTAAATTGTGTAATATTCATATAATTAATGTACTAAAAATGTATAGTGCTTCAAAACTGGCCACTAATCGTCGAGGTTTTTAGTGTTACGAACGTCCTTAGACTTACCACGAAGACAAAAATGTAATGATGTATAAACTGCACATACATGCAATAAACCTGTAAAGAGAAATTTTGTAATAAGCTGTCATTTGATGGTGGATGGTGAGCCATAAAGTTGAATTTAAAATCAGAAAGCATCAACAAAGCTTTGAAAATGAAAGGCCAGGATGCATTGTCATTAGAAAAAAAAATAATAACAAGATGAAAAGGTCTAATTCGTTTGGCAACATTTGACTTGAAACAAACAAAACCGTACTAAGAAATTAAGAAACATTGCAATTTTAATAAAAGCTTTTAAAAACGTATTATGGATTATTCTGGAGGGACTGATAAAAAATAAATGAATGATGACTATTAATAGACACAGCTCAATTTCTATAAAGACGTACACAGACGCAATATATATATGTGGGCGTTCATTGAAATTTTATGATCTGTACCTAGAAATGTACTTACTCGTCAATTACGAGTGCAATTATTCCACACGTGTGATCCTATTTTGTTCAGAAATAAATGCATATGAACATTGTAATATCTGTAATATAATGTGGCAAATTGATTAATGATGTACTCGGTATGAGCACGCTAAGTATTAATTAATTTAACATATTTATTAATAGCAATAAAATTCAGCAGTGGACTTCAAAAGTTGATAAATGGATGATTAAAAACAATCAGTAGGTAATATGGTAGCAGTGATAGCCTAGTGGTTAGAACGTTGATTCCCCGAAAGTGGGGATGTGAGTAAGAACCTTGCGCGCACCCCTATTTTTTAAAAAGTTATGTGCGTATTACACATTTATTATTATTATATTACAGTTTATTATCACTTGCTTCCGTGAAGGAATACATTGTGAGGAAACCTGCACACCCGAGAGTTCTCCATAATATTCTTGAAAGTGCGTGAAGTTTACCAATCCGCACTTGGCCAGCGTATTGAACTACGGCCTGTATCTCTCATATTGTGAGAGGAGATCCGAACCCAGCAGTGGGACAGTAATGGATTGCAATGATGATGATGAAAATGAATATGGTATTATATTATAGATAATGGAAGTAATGGAGTTTCTTCGGAGTTCCATAAGGACGACTAGGATTTTACTTTAAGTACTTTCAATTTTTATAATTTCTATTAGAATTTATTACCATTTCCATCGTTAAAAGAAAACATTGTAAGGAAACCCTTGCATCTAGGTGTTCTCCGTAATGTTCTTGAAGATGTGTGAAATCTTAACACTTGGCCAATGTTTATGATCCTGTCTATTGGGTGTGATATCAATACCATCCAGTTTCATGTGTAGGCATATGCGCTGAGGAATACATCAGTAACGAGGAGAAAACTTTACTATGCAGTGTATTGCTATAAATTAGCACTTTCCAATCACAGCAACTTATTTTACTATGTATACTAGTAGAAAACTTATTTTTATAATAAGACTTGATTTACTTCTGACTACATTTTCGTGCAGCATTTATGCGGCTCCGAACTCGTGTGAGAAAAGGTTTACAATAAAAAAGTTGTCAATTTCTGTCTCTCAATGATTGCCGGTCAACGTTTTGTTCTTAAACATTTTCTCGCTAAAATATATGTACATCGTAATGGATCTTTTCACAAAAATGAGACATACTTTTGTAGTAAAAAGTACCCGTCGTCCTTCCAACTATCTCCAAACCAAAAATCATACCATAGCGACGTAAGCGCCGTGTAAGAAGGACAAACAAACACACTTTCGCATTTATAATATTAGTATAAATACATCGTGTTGCACATCTAACGGTTACCGGAAGAGAGAACATAACCACGCCACAGACAAATTAGACCAATTAATTAACACAGATTATAGATGCGTGACATTGGACTTAATTTTTGTACACAGATTAATTAATCTTTCAACTGAATGCAATTTACATATTATATGAATTTGCGTGAACAATTATGTTTGTAGATATTTAATTACGTCGTTACCAATATAACTGTACAATGATTCGTACATTCATTCATTACTATTACTTTCGTTTGTTGTGGTCTCAAGTTAAATGAGTACCGTAATTCACTTTAGTAATTCGATATGGTCTGATAAATTCAATGTAATACTGAGTAACAGGCAACTTCAGTTCCTTTGTACATCGAGTATAATACTTAAATTTATGTATAATCTTTCATAAAAATATTTTAGAACACAAACATACGCATGCATGCACGCACACATACACAATTGAATATACTTGGCATTATGAAATAGCACGTAGGTTTTATTCAAATATGCTACATTCTATGGAGAGACTAGACCCTTTAACAAAAGGAATCCTTTCATGCAATATTTAATGTATTCACCGCCATTTATTGTACGTGCTAAATAATTTTGAATTTAATTATACCTTATTATTAGGTCGTTTGCTCTTTAGAACATTCTCTGTCATACAGCCGTACAAAATTAATTATTCGGGCTTAGTGGCAAGGCTCTATATAAGGATTACATTATCAATATTATGTTATAATTAAGTCATTAATACTAGTTATCATTTCGTGAAGCGTGTCTGCTAGCTACCTCATTCTTGCTTGAGTCAATCTCCAAACAACACATGACATTCTGGCTGGGGGATGAGAGCTATTTGTATCTTTCTTTCTTTTCGTTGTTTTCTTCCTTAACTTCTTCTTTCTATCTTTTTGGAACACAGATAGCTCGTTCTTAATTTGACTAAACAATCTTAAACCGATTTTTAAAGCGAAGCAAACTTAAGTCATATTTCCTTGAAAATGTGTGTAATCATCATATCCAAAGCTGTATTGCGGTCTATTTTCATGCCAATTAGTTACACAGCTCCAAGTTAAACGTTAACAACGAAATTTTCCAGTCGACAACATGTTTCAACATCCATTAAGATCAGATCACGTATAGCGTTGCGTCACCGCATCAACCACCCAATTTTATCACACTATAAATCTTTCAACCATTATGCGGTTGGCTACCTGATTGCTTTTCTATACTGCGAGTAAGAATAGTTGGGTTTTTCATGATATTTCTTGTAATAAACAATCTTGCAGTGTCTTTTTATCGTAACTTGTAATTTAAAAACAAGGTAGACACAAAACCAACAGAACTTAACTTTCTGCAGACGATTAGGTATTTTTTTTAAAACTCATACAAATTATTGTTTATAAATAATAGTATAAAGATTATTTACTCAATAAGACGGTTAAGAAAACATATATTATACTGAAATTACTATTCTTTCCATGATCTTCAGAGCATTCTTTATTTTTAATGTAACCCGAGAGACGAGCAAACGGAATACGGGTAAATAGTCATCTATGGACAAGCCCCTCCAAAAGCATTACTAATATATTCTCGTCAAGAAAAAGAGAGAAAAAAAAAGTAAAGTACTGGCATGTAAGTACTTACTCATTCAAAATAAAAGTAAAGTTACTAATATAGTTATAACTTGGATAGAGTAGATTTAATACTGTATTAGTGTATTGTTTACTAAAGGGCAAATAACTACTTTTAGGGCGAGTGTTTTTGAATCCAGGGCGCAGCGAATGATTCTAGAGTAATAGAATCCTAAGCGCAGCGAAGGATTCAAAGTACGTCACTCGAATTTAAAGTAGTGTTCCCGAGATGGAATTTTTTATCTTGCTCTATGAGAAAATAAGTAAGTGCAACTTATGAATAACAATTGAACATTACTTGAAGATAACACAGTCATATTTTCAAAACTAAGTATAATAGTATGTAGTATACATACTGTTATTATTCTACTTAAATAAAATTGTAAATTGAGAACGCGATTTTCGCGCGTTTTTTATTTCGTATTTTTTTTTATTTGTCTCGCGTGCGGTTTTTGGACTCATACAGCCTGTAACTAACAAGTTACAAGTTTATAACATATATGTACAATGTGTTTGATATATCTTAGGTGATTGGAACTTATACTAATAATATCCACGTTCTAACTCTAATTACAAAGTTTCATCACTTTTTATCTCTAGAGACATAAAGTGTTATTTTAGTCTCTGTGATAAACAAAGTAGTTATTTTCGAACAGAACGTGATAAAAAAGAATGTATTGCATAACATGGTATTAAAACATCATAAAAGTTTCAATGCATGTCTTTCGCTTAGAAGATCCAAGTTCGAAGTCTCATATATTTTAAAAGGTTATATTTAGTAATCAAATCAACCAAGTTAAATTTGAGCCACTTCCCTATGTTCGATTGAGCTGAAATATTATGTAAATCGGACGACAATCTAATATTTTAATGGCGTTGAGTTATCTCATGATGGAGTCAGAAGGTGTTCAAAGGAATTCCATATATTTGAGAAGTATTTGTAGGTAGTGATATTATTTTTTAAATATCTAATTGATATGCAACAAAAGATATGATATGATAAAAGTTTTCCAAAATTATCATCGTGGGTGTCATGGACCACCCAAAGACAATAACACACACCTACACCAAGAATAGAAATTTAATCTAACCACTCAAATTTCTGTCTCATTGGGAATCGAACTTAGGACCATTTTAATAAACCCGTCGTTTATAACATATGGATCATAATTCAATTTGACGGTCAACTCTTTCCATTTTTTTAACGAACCAGGTTGAAGGCTTTTTTTGCATGAGCCGAATAAAGTGCCGCTCTGCATTTCTCTTATGTTACTATTTCTATTCGTAATTTTGAAGTGATTGTTTTTTGACCAAAGAATCGATATGCATTTTTGACACTTTTGTTGTAAAGATGCGTGTATTAAAATAAGATAAATATTTCATAGCTTGATTACTAAAACTAAATTTCCTGCCTAACGATATTTATCGTTAAGTCATCTAACAAATAAATAAATTTGTATGTAAAATTTTCTTTCGAGTTGGGAAACTTCAACACGAAACTGAACTACATATATATAGATAAGCATACATAATCATTTGTATGAATGAGTCCTTTGTATAGTCTATTGTCTTCCTGAGCTTTGTATACTCGTATTATCTATTCGAACAATCTCTCAGTAGTTGAAATTTCACTAAAATGAATACTGAAAATTTGAGGAATATTTTAATCAAATCTTATCATTAATCAATTTGTGCACGCTACACTTTTTTGTATCGTCACAAAAAATGTACTATTATATTTTCATTGTAGCCAAATAGTACAACTCTTCGATAACGCTAAGATTCATGAATAGATACGGAACGAAAAAAAAGAAAATCTGTTAACAAATTGAGGTAAAAAAGGAGTGTAACTGTTTCCTCTTAGCCTATTTGTAACATAGATACAACCCTCTCCAAATTCTAAATAAGCTCGCTCCGTCCTCAATAACCCACCTTCACTGTAAGAAGGTATTGGTTATTTTGCCTTACACATAATATATCTACAGAAGTGGCAGAGGGGAATAGATACTCACTATATTTGCAGAAATACCTGTACCAAATTTTGAGGGCTGACCTAGATACGGTGTACAAAATAGGATGGAATGAAAGGCCGCGTCGCACGAAGAAGGACCGGCGACCAACTTAAATTGGATAAGACACACACCTGTAATACATACCTTTTCATTTTATTGAAGTGCAAATTTCTTTAGCACCATTGCGATTGGAAGCTCAAACGAAAAAGAGTTAAATATATCATCTACAGTATACTTTGTAAAGATTTTTCTCTTATCTCTATCTCGTCTTTGTGTAGAACTGTATAGCTTCCCCACTCTTGTCTTCTAAATACTGTATATACCTACATATGTATGCTTGCATGCGCTTGCGTATTGCCGAATTAATCTGAGAGAAAAGGCGGCGTATAGTAAGTAATACTATTATGAATAAATATTATTATAATCACTATACACTGCATTGGATCCAGAATTAGGTTTTAAGAAAAGGATTTAATGCCCTGATGTGGCAATGGTGACAATTTGTGGTAGGTGACCACAACAATGAAGGAGAATAAGGTATTATGACAGCCAAATAATATTTATCTTAAATATTTATCAAATAATATTTCTTATAAATTACTCCATGTCATATTCAATGCATTCAATATGATTTTATTTATTATCTCAGAAATCAAACACTTTAACACGTAAAAGATACGTTTATCTACGGCCTAACTGCGAATTGAGAGATATGAATTATTTGAATCACGGACCAAAACTGGATCGTAGTGAATTAGAACAGAATGGAGATTCTCAAGTCCAATGATTTCTATTGAGTTACAAATTAGGCTCTGCTAAAAGCTGCAGTGGAATTAACGAGAAAACTAGGTTAAACTCAAAATTGGCCTTTAAAATAGGTATGATTTTCTGAAATAACGGATTTTTGAAGGTATACGAACTACTGAACCATACTTAGCTCAAATATAGAAATATAATGTGTTATTATCGAACGATAGAAATGAATACTTATAGGATCTTAAAACGTATAGTACCAATTATATTTATATGATACATAATATATCATCGTTTTAAATACTACAAAAATGTCAATGCTATATACCATTCGTACAATGGATACAATTTTACATGTGAAATTGTTATATTTAGATTTCTTACGTAACCTATTTTCATAATGAAATAAATTTTACGGCGCTGAATTATAAATACTTTAAATTCAAATACATTAAAAACAGTTATATTGATCAGTAACGAAACGATAAACATTTAGTATAAAATAAATACCCATTAAGTCCTCATTGCTTTAAAATGCTTAGCTCTTTAAAAAAACACTGGATTTAAGCTTATAAATACGAGAAAATATTATTGTAAAGCTAAAATTAAACCGTGCGTTCAAAGAAAATCCAACGTAATATCTCGTTTAATACGAATCCTTCGAAGGGTCTTCAGTAATTTAGGGTCTGAATTGTAGAAGCGTGCCTTATCAGAACTCGTATTACCTGATAAAGGACGAAATATCTGTTAATATTTTCGAGAGCTATTACGATAAACCTTTAAAAGAACGCACGACAAAATATAAATGGAATTTTCTGGTTGGTAATGATAAGAAAATGTTTTTAATCTTTATACTGCGTGGGGAATAACATAAAAGAAAAAGTAATAAAAGATTGTAGGACTCTGTAACATGGCGTAGTTAAACTTATATTAAGTAGGGCATAGATTAGTTGCAATTGAAATCAAGTAAATTCTATTTGTTTGCTCAAGTCTGAACAAACATTATAATGGTTTAAAGACACATTCACTTTTGATTATAAAAATATTCTGAGTAATAACTGACAATAGAAATTAATTTATCGCTACGAAATTAAAATCTACCTGCTATTAATCTTTTTATCTGTTACATCATCGAAGGTTCTCCACCGGTAGAAAAATTGAGAAAATCTATATGTTCATAAAAATAAGATAGTCACGACTTAAAGAAACGAATTCGATTTAATTTCATATAATAAAATATTTTCTTAAGTTCTATTGTATTGTATCTATGTTTGTATTTTGAACATTGAAGTTTAAATTTCATGGATATCTTTATTTTAGCCTTGGAATCCTACGATATATAAGCAACTAGATGTTGCCTCCGGAAAAGAAAATCAATAAAAAGGTAGTCAATTTTTTTCTATCAATGATTACTAGACAACGCTTTCTTTAATTTAGCTGAAACATATATCATAATCTAAACCTAACGTGTGATATAACTCCAACGTACGTATTATAACGAATTATATCAGTACAGTATAACTTGAACGTATAATATAAGTAATTTCATTACTAAACAACTACTTTCTGATCGTAAAATAAACACATTCTCCTTTATTAGAAACTTCATTAAGAACTAGAAGCCATTCTTTTGAAGTGTTATTGTTATGCGGAGGGGCATTACTTTATGGTGTTAGATTTAGATATAAATTATAATGAGGCTACGGAATGGCATTGTCTCGACGCGTGACGGTGCTAAGTAATATGTTTGCGTTTACTTTAAATTGCAATATATTATTATTGCATTCTTATTTAAGGTAATAGCCTTCAAATGGATAGACATTTGGTTGGACACGTGATGGTAGGTGACTGTATATGACAAAATAGTCCACCGCGTAGTCGCTGTGTGACCCCAGCGTTACGATCCTTCACTGCTGTATACACATTCTACACACACACACGCACACACACACACACACACACACACACACACACACACACACACACACACACACACACACACACACACACACACA
>DWPA01001665.1:0-17819 GCA_018251375.1 Calpodes ethlius | reverse complement strand
AATAATTTAGTTTACACGTCCGGGACTGATTTATGATATACACAGTTCTGGTATTAATAAAAAAAAACTTATTTTAACACACAATTTTTCGATATCAAACATAATCATTCAAATCTGAGTTGCCGTCTTCCATAGAAAGGGTACGCAATAGAACGACGTGAAATGAACCACCGAGGTGGGGGCGCTCCAGCGCTCATAAACTCGATTAGGAAGTGATTGATGGACGGATCTGAAGGATAGAAGGGCTAGGTATCGCGTCACTCGCCGCATGAGGTCGCTGCTCGAACATCCTTGGCCACGGTACATTCTGGTTTATAGAAAGTACTTAATCCATTTTTTCTTGAATTCTTTTAGAGAATGTATCATATAATTTATTTAATATTATACTAACAGAACTGTTATCGACTAACTGATAATACAGCCTAAATCAGTAAACGTAGCATCATAAAGCTTTAGACAGAGTTATTTTGAGGGAGCATTAATAATGTAAGAAAAATATGAAGTGAAAATTTGTGTAAATATAAAAATCTAGGAGAAATATTCAAATTCATCCGTTCCTCCCGACTATTATATATTATATAATTTACTTCATCCTTGAAAGTCCAATATATCCCCTAGTAAAATAAACTACATATTGTAAGAGAGAACATAATATTATTCAGCCCTGTATTTCGCACTGTCAGACACACACACACAACAGAAAGGATTCACAGTGACACCGGATACGTGTCTAAACACTGCATAAAACTTTGAACGTAATGTTGACCGTGTCAACGTAACTTTTTTTAAATTGCAACTTACAGCTGTATTCGTTAAATTGATTGTTTCCTGCGTTATGTGTCATTCACGCACAATAGCGCCGGGGAGGGAAGTGCTGGCATGGACGCTCAGATCGATACGCGCGAATGGCGAAAACGTACCTTTGAGTACATGTTTAGAACTTACGTACAGTACTATTTATTTTTTAATGAGAAGTATTTTACAATGTATGTACATAAATAATTTTAGATGTAGGTAGCAAGCTTATCAAGCGTTATTCGCAAAGTCCAAATATAAATTAGACGTATTCACGGTTATTAACCTGTTTAGGGAGAGCGGCTGGATTCAGATACCAGACTGAATGAACTATTATTCATAGCAACCAATCAGCGCATTAAGTAAAGCTCTAAGTACACTAATTAGACACCTTAATCTTCAGTATAAGATAATGATATTACAGTAATTATTCCACTTTTTTACAACATAAAACATCTGACGAATAAATCAGACATCAAATAGAAACTTTGATAACCAGAGATTTTTATCTCTTAAAATAAATTAGTGTTAAGTAAAATATTCCGCTCTGTAAATAAGTTATTTTCGTTAATAACAACTACGCCACGAACACGGGGGT
Source organism: Calpodes ethlius (assembly GCA_018251375.1). NCBI lineage: Eukaryota > Metazoa > Arthropoda > Insecta > Lepidoptera > Hesperiidae > Calpodes > Calpodes ethlius. The sequence goes on along the minus strand of DWPA01001665.1, from coordinate 16,426 downwards.
CGAATTAGGGGTGAACAGACCAAAGTAAAATCGTGCAAAGGGTCCCCCTATTGACGAGCTACGCTATCGGGGGTCTCTGTACTTAGTTTTGAACGCATTAGGGAGATGCTCCCTTTATATGATAGGGCGAAATATCTTAAACATTTATGATTGAAATCAGTATGACATTATTATGTACTAGACGTTACCTATGGCTTTTCCCGCATGGAAGGAAAGGTTTTTATTAACTTTGTTATTAAACGCTTTCTTTAATTTGGTAGAAATATACATCGTAATAGATTTTCACAGAGAAATGAGATTGATTTTCGCGGTCAAGTAACCTATGGCACTATCCATCCCTCTAACAGTCTCCATATAACGACGCTCCGTTGATCCGTGAAAAAAGAACAAAGAAATATACTTTCAGATTTATAATATTACAAGCTGTCGCCCTCGCCTGTGCCCGCGACCTCGTCCGCGTGGAATTTAACAAAAAGTATTTTACTTTATTTTGTTTTAGTGGCCTAAGTTACTCCTTATTACATCAGCTGACTGCTAATAAAAGTCCCGTCAATATCAGTCCAGCCTTTACAGAGAACAAACTTGTAAAAAATCTTTTTTTGGTGCATGTACCGTATGTATATTCATATTCATGTCGTAAAAAGCGGTTATTTTAATATTACAAACAGAAACTCTAATTTTATTTATATGTATAGATACATAGAGTAATGTTTGTTGTAATATCATTTGACGACACAACAGCCTATTCGGTGACTTCCCTGACTCCGAAGCAAGGGTTCACATGTTTGACTTCCGACTGACACAGACATTAATGTGACAAGTAAATGTTTGTACTAGCATCGTGATGGTTTGTGATATGTCATTTGTGTAATTCATGTCATACGTCACCTCGAGTGTGTTGACATTTAAAAAATGCTTTGAAACGAAACAACAGAAATGCATATATGTGGCGAGAAAAATAAACAATTTTAATCACTTGAAAAATATTTAATGATTTTTTTCACAAATTATACATCGTATCGTCTTTACAGCAAGATCGCGAGATTGGCCATATTTTAGGTCCTCCACCCATCCCACTCATACGCATACATCCATCTCTTTCTTTCCTTTACATTCCTCCTTCCATTCCATCGCACTATAATTCTATCTCTCTATGCACTCTTTCCTTAATCCCACATATATGCAATTTTATTTTGTCCGTAATCTTATTTTATGATAAACATTTTTTACATTGCAACATTTGTGACGTCACTTACACAATTTTACGTCATTGCAAACTGACATATAAACCTAAACCAGTTACAGAATTACATTTGCATATCATTTCCTAGTCTCAATAGAGTCACAAAATAAAAGTAACGAAAAGAGGCGAAGATCAATAGACAAATAGAACCGAAGCCCACCCCTAAGGAAGATAGGATTTCTGGCTAATGGTGCTAATTGCTTTCACGCCAAGCAAAGTGCTAGGAATTGAAAATGATATAAAAACTTTTCTTTTAATTCCCACTCATAAAATCTTAGAGTAATAGTGAAATGAAATCACTAAGCGAAGGTTACATTTAATTTATTTCTTTCGGCCATAGGAATAACAAATATAAACTATTAGAAAATATAAAGTGAAAGCTCATTTTCTATTTGGTGTGTATATACCCCTACCGCCGGTAATAAGTCATATATGTTCGGCTAGATGCCATAAAGAAACCCGATCAATACTTTACGAGACCTCTGCAAAGGTCAGAGGTTCTTGTTTTAAAAATCAGCTGAATTTTTAGTTGATTTTAATATTGAACAATACCTTTTTTACACACTTTTATTCAACTCAATCTGTGTGTTTATATGTATGTAGGTATATCGGAGCGGAATTTTGTAGTCGATATTTGAACCACTTCTTGATATCCAAACGAGCTGAAATTTGCACACTAACTCATTTCCAATGTCAATTCATACAATAATTTGGAACCGTCAACCTGATGTGATGATGGAACTGGAACGTGGCCATAGAAACCCCAGAATAAAACGACACAACCCCATTCAGTTTGGGCTCGTTTGGTTAGTACTGACGAGTACTTACATCCATATAGTAATCAGGATCTGATTCACTTTATAAAAGTGTATGTGTTTTTTTTTTTATTTAAGCTGTAATTATTCGTTCATAAAATTATTTACCTTTATACGAGTTATATAAACATCCTGTGGCAGGAAGTTTGTTTGTGATGAACAACGGAACTACTAAACCACTTTTAGTACTAAACTACTAAAACTACTAAACTACTTAGAAGTGTGGATAGTTTAACCCAACTTAAAATACACATATAATAGTTTTAAATTACATGGACTCGATATTATCGAGACTAGCCAAACTAAGAGATATTGAAACGGCATCATAGCAATTTACTATTTTCAGCATTGATCACAGGTAAATAAATGATGTAGTAAGATGTAGCCCGCGGTTTCGCACGCGTTTGAAAAAAAAAAACAATAAAAAGGTAGTCGATGTCTTTCCATCATTGGTTGCCAGGCAACGCTTTGTTGTTAATCGCATTGTTTAATTGTGCTGAATAGTAGCCTATGGCAATCTTCTTCCTCCAAACTATCACCTCACCAAAAATGGTCGCTCCTATGGTCGCTCCATTGCGCCGTGAAAGAACGACAAACAAACACACTTTCGATTTTATAATATTAGCATAGAAGTATAGATTAAGTCGTTGTACCTGAACAACATTGAAGATGCAGATTACCGTCAGGTACTAACTTAAGTAACCTAGTATTATTATATTATCTAAACCGAATCCTTAGTCTAAGCTGCACTTGACCGTATTAATAAATAACAAAAACTAGCACGTTCAATATCTTCATGCACGGTCAGGAGGTATTATTACAAAACAATATTAGTAGTTGTATGCAAAAAATGTTCTATATTAATACAATTATGCGAACCTTGGCATCAATTAGCTCACACGATACTTTATATTCTGACACGGTCATTCATTATGATAACCTCCAGCGGCTGGGTGTAGCCACCCGAGGCCGGGTCTCGGGTTACGGATGTGGGGGCGAAGCGGCCGGAGACTGCGGACCCGAGATACTTGAACGGCCTTAGGGTGCGGAGATAAAAATTACGTCACACCCACGTCCTTTCGCTACACCCTATCTTTAATTAACGAAAAACTGCCTCGCCATTCGAATTACGTTCACCTGAGATTCGGGAATAAATTAAAGGTCTAAAAATATAAATCACGCTTTTATAATACTAGAAATCTAAAGCTAAGCATTTTGTTACTTTGTTGTTCAACGTAGAGGAGTTCTTTCGTCTGAAGCCAACCCTGATATCTAGTATAAAGCCCCGCTTATTATCAAAATTGTCTTCGGTACTAAATCAATGTGTATTTATATCGACTCCATTGGATCAAAGGAAATAGTTCTAAAGTAACTGGCTCCGGATAGTTCTGAGGCACAACCGGGAAGCTATATTTTAAGATCATCCCAGATATATAAAAATACTAAAAGAAATAGATAGAAAAATACCAAATCGGTGGTTTAACATTTACACCCAATTATAAATATTCAGTACTGAAAGATAATAGCTTATTATTTACAATTAGCTTCAGTTATTATTAAACTTGCAATATCAAATTAATTATATGGTTACATTGTTATTTGTTTATACACTGTGAAGATTCAAACTGATTGTTTTTAATGAATGGTCTTACAGTTCGTGCTTACATTTTTAAAATGAATGGATTAATAAGTTTCATTGTTGCGTAATTAAACGAATATCTAGGATCATTGTAAACGCTAAATAATATTGTTTTTGCGTTGCTCTGAGGTAGGGCTTTGCAGTGTTATTTTGGCAAGAGACCCTTGCTTCAAAATGAATTGATACTTCAGAAACTCATAGCCAAATTACTTTAAAAAATGTATGTCTATTCTTTTTCCTCTTACCGAGTTTTTCATCTTAGATATACGAAATTGCGAACGCTTGTTTGACTTCTTGAATTGTTTTAAGTACAGCAATGCTAAAATATTAGTAATACTTCTAACAAGTTGGTACACGTAACACAAGTTACACAGTATCTTGAAAATTTTATTTTAAATCTTGTGTTAATTAACAGGGGTTCATTTTTTATTCCTCGTCGATCCCCAATATCACCTTTCGTTTATATCCACCCCTGAGAAACTGATATCGACCCCACGATACTTTGGGAATCCATACTTTGAAGCATCAGTATGAAATGTTAGTAATTTGTAATCTGTTACTAAGTTAACAACATTTTCCAAATTCGTTGATCAATGACAGATCGCTGTAATAGTAATCCATACATTGCATGAATATTTCCTTTCTGCAATGAAAATTTGAATATTAACATTTCGAAATTTTTTTTTTCAATTAGTTCTATCTGACCGGTATCAACCTGTAAGTTTAATTTGACCTACTTCTAAGTGACTGATACAGTTGAAATATTGTATAGGTACTTAAATCATCTGACAATGCAATACATAATGGGGCCACAGATGATGATGATGATGATGACGCGGAATTGCCACAGGAACTCTAAAATAATAATTGATCGAGTTTCGGCTCGTATGTTTTGTCATGAGAACTATGCTGCTCTTAAATTATATCCATGATCTGGTGATGAAGCCGGTGTGAATGAAGCGGGACGCATACGATATATTAAACCTTATGAAAATGTTTCAATTGTTTTCCTAATTGCTAGTTAACACGGAAATAAAAGAGGAAATACTACACTAGAATGCTTTATAGTTTTCTTTACGCAGCGTGGTACATTTCCGTGTTACTACGTTGGTAATTGTATAATATATATAGTATGTATTATCGTATATTTTGTGTCATCAATAAACACATTAAACATTTTAAGATCGCAGCCTTCAATTAGCGGCAACAAAAGCCAACCAATATTAACATTATTGTAAAGTTTGTTCATAACAATGTATAATATTATTGCAATTGGAAGAGGATGTTTAAACATTTCATTTTCAAAACAATAAGAGCACTATACAAACATTTGTCTAAATGATGATTACATAAACTCTATTTTCCTAATACCTGATAGAAATTATTAAACCTTAATAAGAAAATAATTAATTATTCTTAATGAAACACATGTAATCAATATCATCCTGTATATGTCATGTAAATAATCCTATGCGCTTTCCGTTTCACAGTCATGAAACAACAAACAGCTCCCAAACTAAACTTTCATTGCTGCGACCACAGCGAGACAGACGTTTGACTACAGGGCGAGTACTTTCCACCGCAAAAGCACTAGAGCTCGAAGGACCAGTCGCTAAGTGTCCTAAGTTCCATCTTGAACAGTTCGCGTGGAGATGCACACTTGAAACCACACAAAAGGCGGCAACTTGCGCGTCCTTCTGTCTGTCTATCTACGTTTTATTATTAGATACAACGCCTCATCTGGAGAGCTTTATAGTCGTAAAAGCTGAGTCTTTCTTTTTTAATAGATTATAAATCAATTTTTAACCTTAATCCCATATGACGATAAATGACGATAAAATCTTGTATGTAAGAGTTTCACAAAGTTATGATAGTCATAAGACCCAGGGCAGATTTAGGTGTCATATAGTTAAGTATGTTCTTACTCATAGTACAGGGGGACTACGATTTGGTATTTATATTAGATTAGACAGCTAAACCATAAACAACTAAATATATTTTTAAAGTTTAGCTCGTAACAGAGATACTAAATATCGTCATATTCGCTTAGACATATATATATTTTTTTTCTCTGTACCTAATCTTTAGTAGGTACTTATTTCAGTAACTGTGTCATGCATGGATATTTTTTAAACTTTCCTATATCCTACAAACAACTTAATTATTTCAATGAAAAAATTAAGCTATGATTTCGAATTTTATTATTGCTTTATTTACATGTACTTTTGTTTCTGCACTAATAATTTTCCTAATTTATCGTGTAATACACGATTAATTACAATAATACGAATAATTACAATATCTTGTATGTGCTTTTTCTTTATAACGCCGATAATTTCAACAACAAATAGCTGCGACAAATATACGCGAATAATAAACATTTTACTATTATTTGGCTTGGGAGACCCTAGAAATCTCACAGTATCCCTTATGCATTATAGGACGGAAAGGGTTCTATCTGACATCGCTATATCCTTTGAGCCATCTAAATCCAACTGATTCCGGTTTAGATAAGAAAAAATAATAAAAACCTTAACAAAATTGAAATGAAAATAACATCAATTAGTTTTGACTAAACAATATTACTCAATGTAAGAAGAAGTTTGCTCAAATCGCGTGCGATTATTCGATTGTTGTTTGTTGCACATATTTAAACGAGCGATTCCAATAATGTATTCCTCCATAATCTCTGGATAACTATGTTGTAGGTACAGTAATAACAGATACTTAAATCTTTTTGACAATTGCTAGGCAATTGTTGAAGATAATGGATAAATGGAATATTGAAAATGCTCGTAAGACACCGATTATACTATTACATTATATACTATAATATTGTTAATGTGTAAGTTTGTTTGTTTATCGTTCGGCACTACCAAGCGTAAGTATGATTTTTAGTAAGAAGATAGTTGGGAGTATAAAAAATGCCATAGGCTACCGCCGCGAAGAAGCATCTCATTTCTATGAGTAGTCGAATACGATATATAATTCAAATTAAAAAATCGTTTAACAACAAAGCGTTGCCTAGCAACCAATGATAGAAAGGTATCGACAACCTTATTGTGTTCTGAAAAATTAATGCGTGTGAAAAATACTAGTTCAGTTACCAGTTCCGTTCAGTTTATAGAATGTTTATTTTTCTGTAAACAATACATTTTATTTTAATATTATCATTGCTCTTTTAAGATGCTGAGGAGTTTCTTTTGTCGTTTCTTCTACATCATAATAGATATCTTTGAAACAGCGTCATTAAGAAACTAAAATGCCTTACCGTATCAATGACATCTATAATTAATAAACGATTTTAAATTTAAATTTGGAAGTTCAATGACCGACGATCATAAATACCTAGCAATTTTACAAAGCCTACTAAACCGACCGCATCCCAAGTATATCGGGTCATTCGCAGTTCGCATTGAAGTCGGCCAAATAAAACCCGTCAATTTCGGTCGGGTGCTATTTCGAACGCCTTGCGATACGCGAGTCGAATGTCAATGGCACGTAAACGAAGCGAGTAACGCACGTCCCGCGTACATCCGCCAACACATGTACACGTTGTACGTGTACGTACATGGTTCTTAGATTAAAGAGACGATGAGATGGAACGTCGTAAATCTATAAATATTTAATTTAAAGTACGAAACGACGATTCCCTTTTTATTGGTTTCTGTTTTAATTTATTTCTGTTTAGTAAGTTTACTTTTGGTATTTGTTTAATAAATGTATTAGCCAATGTAGCAATTAATTAATGTACTTAATATTTCAAACGAAACATATCAAAGTAATAAGAACTTCATAGTGCAGTCTAAAAACATATGAATAGAACTATCATCAGTAGAAAATTTTGAAACATTTAAATCACCCTAATCTGTCCTCCCTGTTACAACTTTTCAACTCAATCTTATCGCTAAAATCAAAAACATAAAAGAATTAAATGTGAATTGTATCGTCTAATAAATATCTAAATTTTCATGCATCATCTCTTTAGCCAATGAATCTATGAACACGATAGTTATAAATAGATTTGTTAAGGAAAACCTGACGCCGAATGAAATCGCACGTGTAGCCGTAAACAACAGTTGTGTATATAAACATCGAATTCGGGAAGTTGATCGAACCCGATACTGAACTGTATTCCTTGCCTGGTTCTACTAATCATGTTTTACAACTTCCTTCACTATTAATATAGACTTCACATGATTTTATTTACAATACCTAATAATCGGGTTTTAAAACTTTTCAAATGATCATATGTTTTGTCTTACTCTTACAAATTCAGCATCACCTATGTGTAACTAAGTAAATATATTTTAACTAAAGAAAGTTTAAAATCAAAAGATATTTGACAATGTTTATGAATGTGAGTTTCTTTATGTCAAGCTAATGACAAAAGCTAAGTGACAAAATAAAAAATAAAAAAGGATATAAATATTATTTATACAATAATGACCGTATTTTTATTCCTACCACCTATTCGGAAAAATGCTTGCTCATTGAGGAAGAGACTGCAAAAAAATGACCACTTGCTGCTATCGGTAGATTGTTGTTCAACGCTATTCACACCACCATCAACATTAGCATAATATAACAAAGTTAACCAACTCGACTAAGTTCGAGTATTGAATACAGATATAAGACTTGCCGAACGATTAAAAAATACGTTAATCAAATGTTTCCACACATTGACTGGTCTCCAAAGATTGTATAACCAATACTTAACTCGGCAACATAAACAAACAAATAACATTGTTACCACATGTTGCACGCATATATTTTTAAACGTTGCTCCACATAAACTAGCTGCAGTATCGATGGACTATAACGCCTGAATTTCTTCACAGAATTGAATAAAGTATTATCAATCGTTACCCAGCAAGTCTGCAGTTTGCTGAATGCTTCTGGGAATTTATTGAACCATTGTCTTACTCCCGCGAAACAATGTCGAAGGCTCGTTGAAAAAACGCTGAGTGGATACTCGATTGTTACGAATAAGAACGTAAATTATTACTAACTCAACGTGACTGTACTTTACCGAATATGGTTAGAGAAGCAAATTTCGAACAGTTCGACGTGAGCTATAAATAAATACCCGCCAATTCAGCTTCAATTAACTAACTAAATACTCTTGTAATTAATTTATATCCCATTCCGTATGCAATAAAACTTAAGTAAACGATGTATGTATAATAATTGTGTACACGCAACGTATTTGAGAGAATTACGTATTTATTAATATATTCTAAAATGCTGTTGTCCCTTCTGCGTTAACGTAATTGTTAACGGCTGCGCTCAAATACGCCTTAACATAACACGTTAAACGCTAAAAAAAATCTTGACTACATTAATTGTATTCTACTTCGTCTACTATGTCGGTACGTGTCTTACATAGCATGAGCTGAAATAATAAAATAATAATGAAATAGTTTTAAAACACTTCAAAGACCAAACGGTATATTATAATAATCTGAATATAAACTAAGATCACAGTAGATCGATCAGGTAATGTCTCTCCATTTCTGAGTCCCTATTGCGTCCCTGCGTCTCCATCATCAGACATGCTCATTGACAATAAATATACAGCATTATCATCCGATTGGGCTGAATATACATATGTATATTGTATACCATATTTCAGTCCAATCGGACACAGTGAAGTGGGTCAATTTTAGTTCACAAGATCCGATTAAACACACCGGACAGGTGAAACTAAATGAAAGCTTATTAAATATAATGACATGTTCAACTTGCCAAACCTCTTCAATTACTGTGGAAAGCTTTCGGTATTCAGTTAAAGGCACGAGTAATTATAATTAATTCTTCATAGTGTTCGACATCGTTTAATTATGAAAAATAATACAATTACATCATTTCCACATAAAACAGCGGCGCTTACAAATATTACGCCACAGAAATAGTTCTCACTTCACACTCATTACAATGTCATATTGCCTTTTTAATGATAACAGTGTAACGTCCTTGGTTGATAATTACATTGGACTAACTCCAATACCTACTTACAGTTACTTTTTTCTTAGGCTATCTGCTCTAAATAACCGGTCACATAATCTGGCTCACACCACACCTTTTCGCAAAGTAGGCCAACCCCACTTGATATCATCGGCAAACACATCGGATAGATAGAAAGATAGATAGCGGATATATTCGCTTTTCCCTAGACTTGTGTCGACTGTATTACGTGGCGGATGAGAGCTGTCAATAATTCTGTGCGTTACCGTGCTTTAAAGGATACCTTGAATCCTTACCGTTATCTTAAGATAACAATCGTTATTTTTAATCCTTCGATTTGCCATTAGCCCACCAACTTTAAAGACTCGAATAGCAGGGTAAGGTACGACCCTTCTCAATTAATACAAGAAATCCTTATACATCAATAAGCGATTGGTGAATACAATCCAGATACGTACATTGTACAATGTAATTATCTAAATTCTACCGAAACACAGCAGTTTAGAGTACATTACCAACGAAAACAAAGACAATCGAGGAACAAGTTTGAAAACCAAGTAAGCAACTAGTTACCTCGAACCTATCCAATTTGTGAAGTTCGATAACAACACGTCTAAATACAACACACGCTCCGTGTATAATCAACCAATATACAAACTTAACACTAAGTACTAAAACGGAAAAGGTTCTATTCGTTGTATCGTCGATATTTTTGTACTCATCTTCTGTTTTATTCATCTCTGTATTCTATTTAGAAGGCGTTTTTAACCACAGAAGGTGCGCATCATTCCGTGTTATGTTTAAACTTTACACAATGGTTCGCGTTGATCGTAAACGACCGATCGAACCCTGTAAAGTACCTACTCCGAACCAAGTACTCGGGTAATCGGCAAATATGTATGGGTGACACAAAAAGTCATCAACATTTTCAAACTAAGGCATACACATTATCGACCACTGTCATCATAGTAATACGTCATAAGTCAAATCGTTAGTTAAGTTTTGTCAGAAGCTTTTCGGCAGTGTTAATTATTCGGCAGTCTCTTGCACGTGGTGTTTGCCTGTAATAGGTTGTGCATGTAGTTATAAGAAACATATATATTGTTAATCTTTCATTCGTTCCTGAAAAACTGTTATCGTGAAAGATTGTTGGCGGACATAATAGAAAAAAAAAATAGTCGAGCCACAAATCCATCCCAATCAGGATTGAAACATCATGGGCTAGTAATGGCGCTTACGATTCTAGAAGACCCTATGCTGTTCAAAAGACCTAAAAAGGATGAATCATTAACTTTTACGCGTACCTGGACTTAACTCGTTACCTAGTTGGTAGTGACTCAGAAACGAGGGATCTCGGGTTCAATTCTCGGATGCGACAAACAAATAAATGTTTATTCCGGAATTATGAGCATGTAGTGTATATATGAATCTTTTTCAACACTAAAATTCCTTCGTATTCCTTTAAAACGCGTTTAACAAGATGTCAGTTATCGAAACACGAAACTGTAGCGCACTCGGCCTCCCGAAGGAACTAGGCCAAATCGTTTCGCAGCTCCAAACAAGTTCGGATAATTTTGGTTCGCAAGTATGCGCCGTACACAATGTAGATTAATGGACCAACGTGGATTAACTGGTATAATTATAAAAAGTATTTGTGAACCAGACACACAGACCTTCGTGGTCTGACGATGGCTGTGAAATATTCATTTCCTTGTTTATATAAGGATTGTTTCGTACTTATCTTACTATTTCTTATCAAGCAAAGAATGAAGTACGAGGTCATATCATCATATCACATCATTTATAGGGAGAAGATATACGTTTTAATGGCTTTCATTTAAATTGCAATATTTGACACTTTGTTTTATAGTATGTTTGGTTGGGTCAAACCTAGAAAATGTTGAATTAGATCTTCGTACTATCCAACGAAGAAAACCCTTTTATAGACGATATTTTACGAACAACAGCATAGAATTTGAAACTATAAGTAGATAGTTACAGAGAGATTTTTAAAAATGGCATTCGGTTATTCTGTTCTACAATTTTTGTCTGTTTGTCTGTCTGTTTGTTCTGATGAATCTCTGAAATGGCTGGAACGATTTTGACGGAACTTTCATTGGCAGGTAACTGACGTAATCTAACTTAGGCCACTAAAACAAAATAAAGTAAAACACTTTTTATTAAATTCCACGCGAACGAAGGCGCAGGCATAGCTTGTAAACCATAAAACTCAGGAACAGGCAACTCATTAACATTTACGACGGCAGTGCACTTCAGTGGAGGAACGGGAAGGCCGCAATGCACACCGTCGCGTAACATTTACATTTCAACAGCTCATACGTTCCACTGTAATTGCAGAATGCAGTTTAAAATGATATACAAGGAGACATTTTATCCTAACAGCTTAATAACCTACCATCAGTTATCTGGTCTTATAATAATGATAGTAGAAAAAGACAAATCAATAGACGAGAGTTAATACGATTATAAAAGACCTCATTATTCATATCAATGCCTGCCGTAATCTGACTATTATCTATAATGTATGATTACTCAGTAGAAAACATAATGTTTTAACCGAAACGCCTCTTAAATAACCAAATAGAACTGCAACGTAATGAAAGTAGTTATCTTGACCCCTGGTCATTCAAAGGCACCTTCGACGCGTTGAGCGACCAATAAGAGTAGTACCAACCCGCTTATTACTGGTACGAAATCTCGCTGTAACATGTTTGGTTCATTATACAAGGTAAAGATCGGTACCAGTTTCCACAAATACCGTCGAATTTAACTGGATTGTACAGAAGCTATAGAATTCCAATAATTTTAATCATCTCACTGACAGAAAACACGCAGCTGAGTCCGTGGGATATATTGAATACCTATTCATGTTTCTGTATTACACAAAGACTCCTCAAATAATCTACGAAAGCATGAGCGGTACACAGCTTCTGGTTTAAGAGGATGATAGAGGGTAGAGGGAGGGAGAGGGGGGGGGATCATTACGTTCGTCCACAGGGTTGAAGGGAGTGCTTAATAAATAAGAATTTCCTGGACAAAAGTAGGTATGTACTGAAAGTCATCAAATTATAGGGGGAGAAAGAGACAATTTCCCTCTCTTACCCTAAACGGTATACCCAAGGGTTATAATAAAGGAAGAGTTTACTTCCGCGAACAAACTCGCAAACACCAGGTCATAGTAAAAGGAAAGTGCACCTACAACGTCGGAATATGAAATCTTAATCCGGTATAATCAAACACCTTTCTTGCGACACCGATCACACTATCCGACGGTGGAGACACTCGACAAAAACCTGCATGATTAATGGAATTATAGTTCAGTTTGAGCGCTGATAGAAGTAATCCTTGCCTTTAGGAAAGTTGATTATCAACTAACATTTACCATTCGATAAGTAAATGAAAGTTGATAAGAACTGAACGGGTGGGTACTAGGAGCCGTGATAATTATTAGCGATTTCAAACAGTTCTCTGCATACATTGCCGTTCGAAACATCCACTGGAGGTTTCTAAATAAAATAAAAACCTAAACGCACATTTGAAACTTGCGGCGAATATTGACTCGATAATTTGAAGGAAGCTGCAGATAAAGTGAGATAGGATTATAACATGTTGAGTTTATCTATATTTCTATAGACGCAAACATAATAATTATAGTTTGCATTTTTTATTATTAAACTGTAGTATAATTCATTGAAATTCAAACAAAATAAATTAAATCCAATTATCAAAATGATAAAGTCAACTCAGCACATACGTTAAGAACCTAGGAGCAATGTTGGCTAAATACTAGTTTGCAATCTGCACCTTCAAAGACGTGTCGAGTCTAGTAAATAATTTATCTATTAAATACTTTTACGAAACAAGTAAGGACATCAAGCAAGCTTTGAAATCTATGGTGGACGTCAAACGTAAATCCAACAACCCTCGAATACACTAAGATAAATACGCTATATGTTATTTATTGCCGATATATTACTTAGATTCTTTGCAAAAGACTTGACTACACTTTTCCACTGGATATTGCAACAGCTAAAACCTATTCACTTGTAAATTTGCAAAAAAGATTAAATCTAACTCAAGCGTAAAAAAAAATAGGCAGAAAACATGAACACAAATAACTAAGTTTGATGTTAACAATGAAACGGGGACACTCACAGACGACTTTCATAACGCTAAGTTAGCTCACATATTCACAGAGCCATGGTCAAACGTCAGTGTCGAAATTGCAACGGTACAGCGAGCAACGCGACCAGATTACCATGGCCAAAATACGTAATACTACTTAAATTAATATCAGTCAAATATAACAAATTACAATCAGGACCTGATTTGAAATAATCGACAGCTAAGGGTATCCTTTTGGCCTGGCTGTCCCTAAAAGAAGTGTGACTTCGTTTGTAAAGGGGAGAACCCCCCCCCCCCTAACGTGACGTAATTAATGGAGGACTCCTAAGCTAAGAACGATTCACACAATATGCCTCATTGATTTATGGAGACGATTTGTCGAGACACTTTAGTAAAGTTAGTAACAAATTCCACAAATTTATAAACAAAATCTATTCATTTAAATATTAAAGCATAACAAAATGTTCAGAGTAAGTTACTAAATATATACACACAACATGTGACATAGAACTAAGTGGAATATCTACGTAAAAATATAGGTTAGATAAGCAACTCATGTTAACCTGATTATATTAACATCTTGAGCAATTAGTATGATTGCATCTAGAGTCTAGACGTATTAATAGCAGCCTCGTAACAGGCGACCGCGACACACAATGTACCTACTATAATACTACCAACTTACCTACCTATGAGTAGGTACTCATTACCTACTCATATAACAGAATCCAACTACACCGTCCTGGTAGTTATAATTTAATGGCGCTAACTGAAACACGAATAATTTAAGTTAAAATCATGCACTCATTTCTAACTTTTCAAATTAGGTGATGTGCGTTATCATCACATATAAGACTTCATTCCCATTTGGCTGAATCGTTATTTTGTCGGATCTTGATTTGAAACGATTCGATTTTACCTTTTCAGTAGTACAAATTCTTATGACCGTATCTACACATTCACGTATTGTATAAAATAACAAATACGTCATAAAAATACGAATAGATAATGTATCTTGAAGGAGTCCTTATTAATTGTCAGTGACAGATGGTCAATGTTGGATGTATCTGAGGAGGAATTATTTATAAAGTTCGCATTGATGTGTGTGTGTGTGTGAGAAAGAGAGAGAATGAGAGAATATAATATGAAGTCATTCAATGTAATCGAGAGGATGTGAAAGTGCGTAATAAGCTAATAAGCGTTAAAGAACTATTTCCTATCAAAATACTTGTTAAAACACTTTTCACCGTACTTTAAAGAATTGCATGTGAACAGATTAAATGATATATGTAACACATTAGCTATATCTACTGAAACGTAACAGAGAAATCTTATCTCAGCACAGAGTAAGCACGTAATGGCTAATGTTCAATAATGTAAATCACGACATTAAATAATTACATCTATTTTTAATAGCCTGGCAAACGAGCAGACGGGTCACCTGATCCTGGCAACACCAGGGGCGTCATCAGCGCGTTGCCGAACGAAGGAAGCGATGGACACGCCTCTTGTAGGACGAATAATATAATATATATATATTAATATTACAATATTTCTACACCTGTGTCGACTTACAAAAAAAACATGTTATCACTTAACCTATATCCCACGATATCCGTTTGGACAGACAAACATAGCCACGACTCGACATATAAATAATTGATTGCCAGTTAAACTAGGGTTGAAATAGGTTCAGATTTAACTGGATTTGTCCTATATTATCATTTGCTTCGATCATCAAACATTGTGTGAAACCTGCACACCTGAGTTCTCCATAAGCATAAGCATCGCAAGGCATTAGAAAATAATTAAGGGGAATTATTTTATAGGTCCAGGGAAATAAATAAAGTTAGTCCAATGCAATAAAATTTAGGGACAGCCCTATCACTAACCTACTTGCTGAGATAATTAAAAATAGTTAACACATATCTAGGTGAAATCAATACGTGCTCTAAATATACCAGTTCTGGATAAGACGATTTTAGTTTAAAAAAATGTTATGTTACAAGTTAACTATCACTTGCTTCGGTGATCAAACATCGTGAGGAAACCTACACACTGTTCACCATAATGTTCTCAAAGGTGTGAAGTCTATCAATCCGCACTTGACCAGCGTGATGGACTAGAGTCTGTACACCTCACATTGCGTGAGGAGACCCGAGCCCAGCAGTTGGATAGTTATGAGTTATGGTTGAGTCTTTGCTTGTTGCTGCTTGCTGTTGAGCAATTGAGTCTTTTGCTTAAAGTTAGTATCTGGATGGCAGGTCTTTACGATACCCTTAGTCTTTCGTGAAAAGAATGTGATGAGAAAGAAGGTCCAATTATTTGGGTTCGGTTGCTGTCTTGTTTGACGAGATATGCTAAAGTCATATTGCCATCCTTGTCTTTGGCACTGTTTAAGACACTAGAGTGAAAGAGATGAGTATACAAACAGTCGGTCTACTATTCCTATTTCACTGTGAGACCTCATAGTATTATCTGTGAATACGAATAAGACCTGTCTATCTATCTCGCAACCTCCCCTAATTGGCGCCACTCCGACCGGTACTGTGCCCTCTAAATCCAGCGGTTTCCCGCCATCTTATTTAGGTAGTCAGTCCACTTAGTTGGGGGGGG